>CANTUQ010000150.1:12437500-12507500 GCA_947683425.1 Excoecaria cochinchinensis | reverse complement strand
AGCTCAAACTCAAAAACATTTTTTGGGTTCTAAAAAATCAAAGGAAAAAGAGACCTTTAGAAAAAATTCTGATTTTCTCTCAAAAACACTCTTCTCTTTTCTTTCTTCCTCAGCTCTCTTTTCTGTCCAAAAAAAGTCGAACCTCAAAATAAACCCTTATTTTTATTTTATCTTCCCTCCTCTTCTCAAAAGAGGAAAGAACAAAAACCACTTTCTATTGCTCTTCCCCCAAAAATCCCTGAAACCTGAAAAAACGGTCTTCAAAATCTGTTAAAAACCAGATTTTGCAGGTGGGAAAGGGACAGGAGGGAGCCTGCCCGCGAGTAGGTGGTCGCACGTCGTGGGATGACGTATGAGGCTCTCGTCCCTCTGGCTATGGATGATGATACTCCTCATCTAGCTGAGGCTGTGGATGATCCTCCTCAGCCTGAGGCTGATACTCGGATGGTGTCGCAGCTGCAAGCGAATCTGAGTCTCAGCTATAGTAAGTAGTTATGCTCTCCTGCCTGCCCAGGCAATTGCTCAATCATGCCCATGTATCTGGCAAGGGCCCAATCAACATAAATGTCTCCTTTTGAGGTATGGGTGTTTCTTTGATAGCTTTGACCTTATCAAGATCCACTTCGATTCCTCTTTGACTCATTATATGCCCCAACAACTTCCCCAAGGTAACTCCGAAGACACATTTCTTAGGGTTGAGGCAAAGGTTGTACTTATTGATCCTTTAGAAGAACTTTTCTAAAGGCTCAAAGTGATCTTCCCTAGTAGCAGACTTGATCATCATGTCATCAACATACAATTCAACTTCCTTGTGGATCAAGTCACTTAAAATCTTCGTAACCATCCTCTGATAAGTCGCTCCCGTATTCTTTAACCCGAAGGGCATAACTCTGTATATAAACATGCCCTACTCAGTAATGAAGGCTGTCTTAATCTGATCTACTATCTTATTAAGGGTCTGATTGTATCCGACATACCCGTCCATGAAGCTGTACATAATGCAAGCAGCCACACTATCTACTAGTACATCGATATGAGGTAAGGGAAAGTCATCCCTCGGACAAGTCTTGTTTAGATCCCGGTAATCCACACACATTCATACTTTTCCATCTTTCTTAGCCATAGGGACTACATTGGCCAACCACATTGGGTACTGAACCTCCAATAGAAATTTGGCCTCAATCTGCCTATGGACCTCCTCTTTCACCTTCTATGCCCATTCCGGTCTAAGTCTCCTAAGCTTATGTTTGACTGGTCTACACTCTGGGTAAGTCGGGATGGCATGCTCAGTAACCTCTCTGTCAATCCTTGGCATGTCTTCATAGGTCTAGGCAAAGCCTTTTTCGTATTTTTTCAGTATTCTCTCAAATTGCACTCTCTTTACGAGTTATATGGGATGCTATCAAGATTTCCCTTGGGTTTTCCAAGGTCTCGAGATTAAACATAGTCATATCAGTTAAATTAATGTAAAAAATGAATGCATCATATTCGTGATCATGTGAAATGAAATCATCAGAGACATCACACAAGTAAGCAAAGTCATTCATATTATTGATGAAATTGGAATTACAAACATTGTCACTATTAAAAAGTTCTAGAATAAAAGAGCATCTAAATAATTATCATCTTCATTTCTCACCGATGCAGATGCCGGAGCCGATAGTGCACTGTTGTCTTGGCATGGAGGGGGTTCAATTACTACCTCAAAAATCTTCAATTCTTAGATCTTCAAGTCTGGCTCTGAAGCTTCAACCTCAATCTTCTCCTTCCCCTTCGATCTAATGGTCAAAAGCTGCTCAGTAATGATCCCTTTTGGCTCAAACTTGTCCCAAATGTCATACCGGGTCATGACCTCTTCATCCCAAAAGCCTTCTGTAGATCTGATAACTTTGACTTCCCAATCGAAAACATCATTAAAGATCTCAAATCTCGGTACCATCCTACCATCGATCCACTAAGGCTCGGCCTCACCAGTGTAAGCACAAATGGAGGATGCTGGCACGAAGCTCTCCAAGATATGAGGAATGCCATCTGAGTTCTTCTTCCCTTTGCTATTTCCATTTCCATAGCCCAAACCCTTTCAGTCCCCCTGGTGGTGATAACAAATTGCTGGCCTTGAGAGTTTTTGCCTAAACCAGTCCCAGGAAGAAAGTTCATCTTCTTCATCATATAAGTACTTGGGGACTATCCACTGAGTTCCCTTCTTCCCCCATCATAGACACATAAAAGCCATTAAATGGCTGATTAATGTTCCCATGGCAAAGACTTGGTTTTCCCTTGCAGCTTTGATAGTCACTACCTCCCCGCCGTGTGGTATCTTGATCATCTGATGGAGAGTAGAGGGCACTCTCCACAATTTGTGAAACCAAGGCTTTCCTAACAAAGCCAAAAAATTGGCAGGGATAGGCAACACCATGAACTCTACCTCCATCTCAATAGGCCCAATCTTTACTACCGCTTTGAAGGTACCAGAGGCTTGCCTTTTGGAATTATCATAAGTAGTGATGGTGAGATCAGATCTACTTAGCATACTCTCATCCAAGTCGAAGACTTGAGTGCTACCAAAGGACACACATTTATAGATGAGTCATCATCCACCATCATGCAAGCAATGTGCTTGCCATTAATCTGTGCCTTGATGTATAGGGGGCGGTTGTGATTACGGCCCTGAACCGGTAAGTCAGTGTCAGAGTACACCAAAATTTCCCTAGAATTCCCCTTAACCAATTTTAACAACTCGGATGGAGAGATGGTGGTAGCAACAGTAGACTCGCACAAATCCTTGACTAACATCTACCTATGCGACGGTGATTGCCTCAATAAATCCCAGATAGATATTTGAGCTGTGGTCTTCTTCAACTGCTTCTGTATCTAATCCTCTTCCAAGTGCACTGGTTCAGGTATTAGCTCTGGTTACTTCTCTACTTTTGGAACCACCCTTCCACTCTGGGTCACTGCTCCTATGTTCTCATCCTTTGAATCCCATGGATCAGCAGGCACAATCTCTTCCCCCTCTTGCCCATCCTCTTCTCCACTCTCACTAGTGGACCAATAATTAATCATTGATATGAGGGTCCCTTTTTCACTTACCTCAAGGTGAGTGATAGCAATGTACTCGTTTACATACAAGTCTTGTAAAACATACTATTCTGGTAGACTAGACCCCATCATAAAAATAGGAGGCGAAACTGCATTGTATTCTGGCTTCTTCTTACCCTTTAGGCATATAGGATCTGTGATCTGCTTACTATCGATCAGATCCTGAATCTCATGTCTCAACCTCGCACAATTATCTATCATATGCCTGGTATGCTGGTGGTATACACAGTACTCTTTCTCCTTATGTCCAGGCTGCCCCTGGTTTCTTGCCAGCCTAGGTGCCAAGGTCATGGCTTTCCTTCTTTTTCAAGCTTTTTCAAAACCCATAACAGAGGTCAGCCTAGGTTCAAAAGGTACCTTTGGCTAGCTCCCGTAGCTAAAACCTCAGCTGTCTTTCTTGTCCTATTGGTACTGATAGAGCCAGCTGACCTGCCTGCCCCCTCATTGCTATAAACCTTCCTAGCATAGGCTTCACTGCTCGCTCTCTTGGCCATGAATTCACCCTCGATCTCAATGGCGATATCCTTCAAGGATTCCTAATCCTTGAGACCCTTCATCTTTAGTCCCTCCTTCAGGTATGGACTTGCATTTTGGATAAATAACCGAATCTGTTTCGAAGTATCGGGCTTACGCTTCATCTCCATAACCCTATTTTACCACCTAGTGAGATACTCATGGAAGGACTCTCCTGATTTCTGCTGTAATAGCTCTAGGTCCTTCAAGGTGACCTCCATCCGGGTACTAAGTCATACTGCTTGAGGAACTCCTCGGTCAACATATCCCAATCCTCTTTGGACCTTCTGTCCAACCCATGATACCAATATACTATAGCTCTAGTAAGGCTCAAATACAAATATTTTATCTTCTGCTTCCTAGACAAGGTGGTACCTTTCATGACCAAAGAGTACTGCTTAATGTGCGCTGTCTGGGCCAAAAGTCATATCAAACTTGGGAATATCAAGCATCTTGAAATTTTGGGGCACTAAGTCATCCCCATCCAACTCCCTATCCTTGAGGTTTATCCTCCTACCTACTATTAACATACGGGTTATGGCCTCAAACTTCTCTTCCATCTTCTTCCACATTACCTCCTTGACCTTAGGTGCCTTACCCTTTGCTGAGACTGGGTCCTCTTCAAAGAAGTCATCATCAATATCTACAAGCCTCTTAGGTTCGGGTGCACCCCTGGGCTCAGCTACTGATGGGCATAAAATCACCTGGGGATCCTCTCTAATCGGATGTTGCCTCTCTTATCCTACTGAAGGGGCAACTGGTGGCTGCCTAGTGGGCTATGTCATTGCAGCAGTCAAATTTCCCATCATGGTCATCATCCTATTTTCGAACTCTTCCAATCTCTTACCCACTTCCTCAGCAATCAATGCGCGAGTCACCTCAGACTCTCTCGAAGAATCAACTACACTAAGTTCTACTAAAAAGTCTGAAGATAAAGTCTCACTACCCTCTAAAAGTGAATCTGAACCCCAAACTGATACCTTTCCTAACAACTCGAAGATAGGATTTCTAATCAGCTATCTACTGGGATCCCTAGACAACCCAAACAAATCTATGATGGCTGCAGAGCTTACTTTGTTAGAATGATGCATGAATGACGTATACGATGCATGATCGTGAGTTGTTCAGGATTTCACAACTGCATATAAGCAAGTAGATTCTTCCAACCTTTTAACTCCTGCACACGAGGTCAATTGGTCTCTTCCTAGGTAGGCTTAATCCATGGGTCAATAGGGGACCTGAGGAATGTGCATAGTGCATGGCGGGAAATTGGCAGCACAACGTATCTTAGCATGCGCATATGTATGAGTTTCGGCCATTATGTATTTGGACACTTCAACAAAATTAAGGTGAACCCACCGGGGCATGAAAGCCTTTGATAGAAGACCACTTAATTCATTTGATTTTCTTCAATACATGATAGCCCACATGACAAGCTTTGTATTATGGTTCAATTTGCCAAGGGGAAGTATCTATTGCCATTGCATGAGCTTTGGTCAAGGTGATGTTACTTTAGGGCTACCCACGCATGCTCTCTGCCAATGGGTCTAAATCATCACGAGCATAACGACCAATCAGGTCTCCATTTGATATACCAAAAGGTACTAAGCTTGGCTTGGTGATTATCCTTAACACTTCCCCACATTGAGTGAACGTAGGGTCGTACTTCGGCAACGCCCCGGGGTAAAAGAGGGACCAAACTAGCATAATTCTAAAGCTCTAGCATGATGCAATGTAATTTTAGAAGAGAGATGGAATTTTAGTTTTAAAAACTCAATTATACATTTTAACCAAGACGCTTTCAAAGTAAAGTCACAAAGTCCCCAGTGGAGTCACCACTATGACACACGCCGAAACCGGCCCTTTATTCGAAGGCCCGCTTTTAGGGCTCAAGGGATGGTTCACGTCATTCGATCTTGGGTAACACTAGACATTTTGGAATCCCTACCCAATAGAACATTGGGGAAGTTCATCTAGTCCCATGAAACCTATAGACACCTTCGTGGTATCTTGGAGTTGCCACCCAATTTAGGAGAAATTAGGAAAGGTCGTCTAACCTCTATGGTATAAACCAGAGAGTAGTTCGGAACCCCACTCTTATTAATGTCTCGAATAATTATAAATGAGATTTTAGGTTAGAAAATTCCATCTCTCATCTCATATGGTTAATGCAGTTTATTAAAGGCGCAATTCAAGCATCTAGAAAGCGGTAAATGAAAGTTGTAAATAAAGCGATAAATAAAACGGTAAATAAAGCGGTAAACACACACCCACACAATTATAAAATAGATATTGGGATAAATACAATCCCCCAAATAAAAACTAAAATGGAAATTGGGACAAATACAATCCTTAAATGGAAAGAAAAGCTAAACAAAATTGCTCCACAAATAATTAATTACAAGGGCCCATAAGATACATAAATATGAATCTAAACAATCAAACAAAGTCAATCAAAAGGGGTAACATGCATAAATCGGGATATTTGTTTGAATTAGGAACACTGGTTCCTTCATGCTCACTTAAAAGGGAATTGAAGAGTCATTTCGGCTATTTGCTTGAAAACTGGGACGAATTACTCCCATTTTGGGAAAACTAACTTTTTGTTTTAATTCGTGACAATTTTGCATTCCTTGGCTAAAGTCAAGGACATTTGTCCTAATTTATTAATCAAAATCATGATTTAGTCATAAAAATATTTATTTAATTTTTTACCTAACACACGCATAAAAAAAATTACTTCATTTTATAAACAAACACAATCACACTAATAGAGATATGTAAGATCTCACCGAAATAACGTAGTCTACTATATGTCGTGACCCCTCTATTTGGTCACGAAAAAGCTCAAACAAGCAAAATCACATTTTAAACCCAAATGAAAAACAACAATAAAAATATTAGTAATAATTCTAAAATCAACTAAATAAAAATGAAAATAAGGGAAATACAAGATAAAATTAACACACAAATAAAAATAGAATGAGTTAAATTAAACACATTAATTTAATATGTGAACATCACACATACAAAGAGAATTAAAAATTATGTAAAAACCAGCCATGCTAAAGTATGATGATAATAATAATAATAATAATAATAATAATAATAATAATAATAATAATAATAATAACAACAACAACAACAACAACTAAGCCATGCAATAACACCATGCAAAAAATATAATAATAATAATAATAATAATAATAATAATAATAATAATAATAATAATAATAATAATAATAATAATAATAATAATAATAATAATAATAATAATAATAATAATAATAATAAATGACAATAATGAAAAAATAAAAATGAATAAGTAAATAAATAAGATGAGTGAGGAAAGCAAATAAAGATGCAATAGAAAATAATTTTTAAAATAAAAAAAGAAAAGATTATCACAAAAATCATACTAAGAAAAACAATAAACTATTTTTCACACCCAAATCAAATCCATTTATCAATTTTCATACCAAAAACGAAATAAAGATTGAAAAATCATGCTAAGAGAATAAATCCCAAATCAAAAAATACATATTCATCAAGTCATTATTCATGTATTCATCAATGCAAGGAAAATAAAATAAAATGAATAAAATAAAATGAGATAATAAAAATGGATCCAAGAATCTTTACCTTCAGAGTAGATAATTTTGGAAGCAAGATGTCTCAATCCGTTCTCCCCGTCAAGATTTCAAAATAGATTCAAAAAGGTTCAAAAAAAATCTTAAGTTTTCATCTCAAAAAACTCAAGAACACAAAAACTTAAAAATGATTTTTTTTTTATTTGATGAGAAACCCAAGCTAAGGGAATTGATTTTCCCTTCCCCGAGTTAAATCCAAACACAACAAACATTTTTTTTAGATTCAAGAAAATCAAGGAATCAATTTTTTACTCTTAAGAAGACTCTTCTTCTTTCTTAAAGAAAACTCTCGTTTTTTCTCTCAATAACTCCCTTTTTCCAATTCAAAAATCAATCCTCTTTTTTCTCCAAAAGAAATCTCCTCCCCTTGCTTTTCTCTCTCTTCTCCTTAAATATTTCACCTAAAATAAAACATAAAAACTTAAAAAATCATGTTTATTGAGTCCAATTTGGACTTTAACCCCTTGAAAATCCGACAGAAACGCATTGTAGGAGGCATGGCAGCATGTCAGAAGGAGGAATAGTGGCAAGGGGTGGCCTACCGCGAAGGGGCAGCTAGCCGAGGGACGCCCAGCATGCAGGGGCGGCCTCGCGGGCGGCTGCTACATGACTACCCGCGCACAGGGGCGCCCTCGAGCGAGCAGGATGTGCCTGTGGGGCAGTCTCTCGTGAGGCTGCCTCGTGGGCACCATCGCAAGGGGTGGCCTCACACATGCAGGCTAAGCATATGTGGCGGCCTCGCGCGCACAGTGGCACCGTCACGTGAGGGAATGCCGGGTGGCTGCCAGTGCGCGAGGGACGGCATCGAGCGTGCTGGCCACACCTGCGGGGCAGTCTCCTACGCAAGGGGCAGTGCCCCTTGCCACCCGGGCAGCAGTGGGTAGTGCCCCTCGTGCCGCGCACACGATATTGATAGTCCCCCGCCTGCGCGCTTCTCCCCCTATGAGATCGACGCATGCGTGACCTCTGCTCACAAACCCAAAAAAGATCCCTATTTTTCTCCCAAAAGATAAATAAAAATAAATAATAAAAAAAATTTTTAAAAGCATTTTGACACAGACGTAAGAACTTAACAAGGAAACGATCAATTCGAATTTTCAATTAATTAGTTTTAACTAATTTCCATCATATTGCCCCTAGTATCACTCCGGTAGAAACCTGTGAACTGAATAAACAGGGTGTGGATCCTGTGGTCCACAACCATAAAAAGTGTTCTCGAAAGACCACTCAATAATTTCACTGAACATAACACTTTGTCTCTTTTCACTATGGTAGTCCATCACTGGCCTGCCCAAATGGAGTCGTCATGCTCCATAATAGTACAGTATCCCTATGGCTAGCCACTATATCCTGAACTAGATGAACTACTAGACAATACTAAGGGCAAAAAAATTCATATTGATATATTTTTTCTTTCTGTCAGTCCATTTCAATTCACTTATTAGGCCAATTGAATATTTAAATTCAATCTTAATCACATCATACACACTACCTTGTCAAAATATAATTACATTCAATTAGTTTCAATAATTTCTATAAAATTATTATACACTCAAAATATCTTCTATAATCACTTTATACCATTATTTTGTAAAAATTATCAAAATACATCATAAAATTTATCAAGTTCAATACACTCTTAACATTACCATTTTTAATTTCATTTACAGTCACATTACAATTTTAATAATTCCCATATACACATAATTCCATTCAAAAGTAATCCACATTAAATCTTATACAAATTATATGCATGATTGCTATTTAAATGCCATTCCTTAATTATTTATCATATTATTGAGTATCCATATCATTACTTAATTCAAATTAGTACAAAAATAAACTTAATAAAATATTGGTTTAACAGGTGAACTATAGCCAAGTGAACAGAGCTACACAGGAGAACTATAGCAAGGTGAATAGAGCTACACAGGAGAACTATAGCCAGGTGAGCCGAGCTATATAGAGGAGAACTAATACACAGATGAGTCAGGTAAATCGAGCTCCTCAAGGGAACTGATACACAGAGGAGTCAGGTAAACCGAGCTCCTCAGGGGAACTGATACACAGAGGAGTCAGGTAAATCGAGCTCCTCAAGAGAACTGATACACAAATCAGCTCTCCACTTCTAAGTTGTACAACCATAACCAACATGTAAACCTCATTTTTAAGTGGAGTTGTCTTCCCCAAGGTGTCAACTTTCTTATGGGACAAATTTCACGGTATTTGAATTTCTATAACTTCAGTTATGAGTTAAAGAACCCAAACTGTTCCCTTGACCTGACCAGAACAAATACCCTTCTGTTTTGGTCAATTTCAAAGAACTTGGGATCAAAATTTGCTCTTGGAATCTTCTAGGCATATATAGTTATGTGTCTTAGGGTTTGAATGCCACTAGAATCACCCAATTTGGAGATTTGTAAGTCAAATTATAACTTAAAAACTAAACTGAGTTCAGGCAACACCAGAGACAGAACTGGTTCCAGCCACTCGGCCAAAATAGAAACCCTTCTATTTTTGCCACTTTTCAGGGTCTTGGAACTAGAATTAGTTCACGGTCATGTCTAGGGTGTTTGTAGGTATGGAGGTAACGGTTCTAATCCAACATGATTAAGTTAATTTGGAGTTAAAAAACTCAACTTATGGTCAAAATAGTCACCGGAGGTCAATCTGACCCACTTGATAGAATTTACCATTCTTAGCCTATCAAGTCCTAATTCAATTAATTCAACCCAACTGTAACACCCCGAATACATCCTAGTAATATCAAGATAAGTTTATGGTGTAATGAAAACTGGATGTGCTAGAGATAGGGATGAAAGTGTCAAAAAGGATACAATTGTCATTAATTCGAAAGTTTCGGCAAGTTTCGGTTAATGGGACGATTATATCATCGTGCCTTAAATGACATGGAAAGAATTATTTTTGGTAATTAAAAATGTGTTATTGGATAATCAAAATGGTTAAGTGTAGTAAAGGACGTCATCGGTATTAGGTGAAAAGTTAAGGGTATTTTGGTAATTTGCCAAATTGTGACTTAAATAAAACAATTAAGAAGATTTGTATGCCAATATTTTAATTGGAGATAGTTATTTGTCAAATGTATGAAGAAAAAAAAGAATAAAAGACTAAATTGATATTAAACATTAAAATATAAGTGTAGCCAATAGGAGCTTGACATGTGGCTCATTGTAGGCCAAGTTTATATGATTAGCATGAGGGAAAAGAGAGGAGCAGCCATCTACTTCATTTGGGCTGAAGAACAACCTATCTTTTCTTCTCTCTTTTCTTCTCCCAACTCATGCATAAGGTGGCCACTAAAGGAGAGGGTGTTCAAGTCAATTGTTGATGTAGTTTATAAAGAAAAAGGTAAGATTTAGGTTTTGTTATCATCTCTATCCTTCTTCCTTTGTTTAAGAATTGAAAGTATGAGATGGAGTATAGTTTAATGTAAATTGTGATGTGTTTTAATTGAGGGAATCAATTGATGCAAGTTGGAATTGGATGCAAAATGAAAGAGAAAGAAGGGATAGAAAGTAAATGAAGATAAAAGGAGTCACCACATGAGGTTTGGAAATACTTTATTTATGTATGATTTTGAGTGTATTTATGTGTTAATTAAGTAATTTGAATGTGTGATGATGATCTTTGAAGATGGTAGTGAGTGTTGGTTTTAATTTTATAAAAAGTGCATGTGAATAGGATTTTGGTGAGAACTATGTTAGGTTACGCTTGACCCCTCTTTAGTTATTAGGCTGTATCTGGAGTTTTAGAACTCCAACTGATATGAAACCAGTTCCATTAGAAAGCTATGACTTGTATCTAAAATTGTCTAAGAATAACCGGATGTCAATTCAGGCTCTAAGACCCTTGGAAATGTTAAAAACCAAAGAGTCTCTGTTTGGGTCGGGTTACTGGAATAGTGTATATTTTTTAGCTCATATCTGGAGTTATAGATGTCTAATTGACCTGTAATTGTTCCATTTGAAATTTAACATCCTAAGGATCATTTATTAAGAAGGACAATTTGCCTACAAATGAGGTTTAGAGGTCGGTTTAAATGGTTGAAGTTTGAAGTGGAAAGCAGTCCTGACTTTTTGCTTCTGTTTTGCTATTTTTGGGTATGTCACGGTGGCAACCAAAATGGTTACCACCATGACCACTTCCTAGAGGAGGCAGAATGCTTAATTTTGGACCTCACAGTCACAACAAATTCATTACCACCGTGACCCCTTCGATTTTTACCATTTTATGTGTTTTTCTTCCCGAATTGAACCCGTATTACACCGAAACTTTCTAGGATCTATCTGATGCATGTTTAGGGTTATTAAATGAGTATAAAAATAGTTATCCCTTAGGATATACGCATGAATAGGATTAAGATTAATGGTAACTTAATAACGCGATAATGTGTAATGGTATACAATTGAATGGGGTTAAGTTTAGTAACGTTTAGGGAGTTTGACACCTTAATCTATATAGATATGTATAGTATGAATAGGTATGTGTAACAATAAATTAAAATTAAGTATATAGAGGAAAAATATAGCAATTCGAATGAGTTTGTTAATGAGGATATGAATTATAGGTAGTTGTACAATAATGTTAGATTTTACATGAGGAAGCTATGGTCATTTTATGAACGAGAAAGATGTACGAGAATATGACTTGGCATTCTATGAATGTGTGAATTGATTTAGGTATTATTAAAACATGGATGTTATGCAAATATTTAATTGGCTCATGTGGATATAGAATTATATATATGATAATAATACACGTGATTTAATGTATTGAACTTATGACTTCTTATTTGTATGGAGACCAATAGGGGAGACATCAAGTGAGTATGTGTGTGTTTATTAATATGTTATATGGTGTGTTCTTGCTCTAATTACCGTGACTATTGATTGCTTTATGTTAAAATGGATAGGTTATGTACAATTGAGTTACTGCAAGAGTATGGTATAAGATTTAATAGAATTTCTGGTTTTAGGGAATCTTGAATTAAAGAGGTAACTATTTGCTTAAGTCAATAATAAAATTAATGTTCGAGTTGAGGATTGAATTATGTGCTTCGCTATGAAAGATTAATGTGAGTTGTGTAAAGGTTTTTAAAGTGAAAGATGGTTCTATTCTGGGTTTCTGACGAGTCACACGGCGGTAAGGGCCTCCTTACCACCGTGTGATTGCATTTTGGAACATTGGTCTGTCGGGTTACACGGCGGTAAGGGCAAAACCATACCGCCGTGTGCCTGTTACACGGGGGTAAGGCTTTGGCCATACCGCCGTGTAAATTGGTTCTATCCCCGATTTTACAAAAATTTCAAATGTGTCTTTTTCAGTCCTTTTTCCTTTGTTTTGGGGTTTTTAGTCTTATACTATGTATTGTTAATTAGCAAATGAAATTAAATGGCATTTTAATCTAGTCAAATAATAATTATTGTGAATTGTATTGCATGCTATATATCTTGGAATACAAGTGGGCTATATATGTTTTATTTATGATTCCTTGATATAAATGGTATGTGTAGTTGTGTGTATACTTGGAAAACATGACTTACTTGATGCATGACCTGCTAACGTCAAATAAGTGGATAGTTAGGCATGCCTAATAGAGTTAGTGTTGCTGCAGCTAGTGTATAATTTGGACCCTGATCAGGTCCCCCGACTGGATCTTCGTGATCCCTGTGTACTGAATCTACATGAAAATGTTTTGAAACAAAATTAAAAGACTGTTTTGATACCTTCGGGTATCTATGTGTTATGAGAATAGTGTTGATACCTTCAGGTATCTATGCGTACTCGTTATCCACTGTTTTGGTTAAGCAGGTTTAATATTGTTAAATGAGGATTCCGAAATAATGTGTATTGTGACGGCTGATATACAGTATGTGAGCATATGACATAATGTGATTATTGTGCTTCCATGTACTGATTTATTTGATGGAATTTCTACATTTGATTGTGCCATAAGCAAGATGGGTGAAACGAGTTTTGGGAATCTGAGCAATTGTGAATAAGTGAACAAAGTGATGTGCATAAGGTGTGGAAAAGTGTGATAATGAGTAAGTGACTTAGTAAGGTCAATTTTCGAAGTAAATGTTTATGCTTAACAACCTTTTGAAACGCATCCGAATTGTTGTAATTGATATTATTTTATTCTCTATATTATGCCTTTCTTCAAGCCTTTTGCGACGGCCTTTTTCCAGTGGTCGTCTATATTTATGTGTTTCCCACAAAGCTTTATGCTTAGCATGGATTTTCTTTTAATCCATGTAGGTACTATTACTTGGATCGCTCAAGAGTCTTTCCGCAACAGTCCTGGCCAATGCAAGGTTATGAAGAAATTTTAGGATAAGATTTGTTTAGGTTTAAGAATATATGTTAGATGCGTAATTCTAGAATTATAAGTTTTGTAAAGCGTAACTAGTTATGTAATTAATATATCTATAGTAAACTTCGAGAAAGCATCTTTTGTAATATGTTCGTGTAATGAATATATGATTAGCTATAAATGTGTTTTCGTTAATGAAAGAAATTTTATAACTCAGTTTTCAGCTTGAAAGTTTATTAATTTTTCATATTGTGGCGGTAATGCCCTCGACCGTCGCCGTGAACCATTGGATCATGGTATGGTTTACTACGTACAGGTAAGAGGTGTTACACCAACCAGCCCTCAAATTCAATTCTCAATATCACAAAGCATATATGTACGCTTTAGAATATACAATTGATCATTCACGCAATCAAAACATATAAATTCCCAAACATTATTTGATGTCCCCTTTATTATTATTATTATTATTATTATTATTATTATTATTATTATTATTATTATTATTATTATTATTATTATTATTATTATTATTATTATTATTTATTTGTCATTATTATTGTCGTCAGTATTTTATTGTTGTCATTTCTTTTCGCCATAGTTTTATTTTTAGCATGACTTGTGTTAATTTATTTGCATGTAAATTGTTCACATATCACATGAATATTTTTGTATTCAATTCGTCATTGCTTGGTTAATTTTTAGAATTATTACTAATATTTTTGATATTATTTTATGTCTGAAATTTATTTTGAGTTGCATTATGTGGGCATTCCTGCAACCTCCCGGATGGGTCACCACGCGTAGAAAACCGCGTCGTTTGGTGAGACCTTTCCTATTCCTTCTCTTTGTGTTGTGTTTAATTGTACGATAAATATTTTATTTATGCACGCGTGAGATAAAAAATCACAAAAATATTCTTATAATTAAATTGGAATTTTTTACTAATAAAATTGGGACCAATGTCCCTCCTTTCAGCCAAAGAATATAAAATGACACAATAAAATGAAGAGTTAAATTTTCTCCAAAAATTGGATCACTCATTTCAGTTTTTCAAACTAGCAATCGAATAACTCTTCGATCCCTATTTAAGTGAGCGTGAAGGAACCAATGTTCCAAACCTAAATGAATGGCCCGATTTATGTATGTTTTTCTTATGTTTGACTTTATTTGTTTATTTTAAATTTACATTCATGCATTTTCCCTTTGGGCCCTTGTAATAAATTTTGGGGCAACATTATTTAATTTCCATTTGGGATTGTATTCCATCTCGATTTACATTTTTAATCTTCTTTTATTAGGGTTATATTTCGTGCCAATTTCCCTTGTAATTGTGTGCTTGATGTGTTTACTGCTTTTCTTTATCGCTTTCTTTATTATTTTTCTCTATTGCTTTTGGGTGCTTGTAGTACGCTTTAATTAAATTCATAAATCATGCGAGATAAGAGATAGAATTTTACGAAATTAAAAACTCATTTATAATTAACCAAAGCATAAATAAGAGTGAAGTTCTGAACACCAATCTCTGGTCTAGACCGATAAGAGGTTAGAGACCTTTCCTAATTTCTCGTAAATTGAGTGGCGACTCCAAAATACCTCAAAGGTGCCTAAAGGTGACGTGAGGCTAGATGATCCTTTCCAATGTTCTATTGGGAAGGAGGCATCCAAGATGTCTCATGGCACCCAAGATCAAAAAGACGTGAACCAATCCCTCAAATCTTAAAAGCGGATTCACATAAGGGCCTTTGCTAGGTTCGGCGCGCGTCACACCTTAATCCACCTATATATGTGAGAAACGAAGAGAAATTAATAAGGAAAGTTGAAGAACATAAGACATAAAGTAAGTGTAATCTTGAATTTTTGATGATTCGGTGTTAGATTGGGTGTAATTAGTTTGATAACTAGTACTATTTGATGAAATTATTGATGAATCAAGCTAAGTTTCTTCTCCTTAAATTTTGGCCATGAAGGGAACTAAGAAGAAAAAGAAAGAGGAAAAGAGAAAGGAAAGGAGAAAGGGTGAACAAAGGAAGAAGAAAATATATTTTTGGTGAAAAATAGGTTTGTGAATACTTAAACTCATAGTTCAATGCATTATTTGCTCATAAAAGTGTATATTTATGTGTAAATGTGTTTATATGATGGCATTGATGCATGAAACTTGTAATTAAGTTAGTAAAATGTGATATGAAATGATTTAAATAAGGAAAACTTAACAAAAATGTGCAATCATGTTATGGACATAATTGATTAAGATGAAAATTTTTGATGAATTTGATGCATATATGTGAAATTGAACATGTATAATGTGTTTAGATCATGCATGAGACCTTATATATGCTTAGAATGACTTGAATACAAATTGAAAATGAAGAACTAGTGTAGGCCAAATTATGTACATAAGTAAAAATGAGATTTTGGTTATCAAATTAATGATTAACTAATGTGAAATTCATGAACTAAATGCATGTGAAGGTTAAAAAGAGTATTATGAAATTTTTATAGTGTGTATGAATATTATGATATAATATGGAATTATGGCATATTTGTAAGTTGTGATAAAAATATGCAAGTAACACAAATGTCTTAGGTGAGATTGAATAATAAGATGTGGAATAAGATGAAAAATGATTATGTATAATGGACACGATGAATGTGAGATTGAGCAATGAGTTAAAAATGAAAAGTTAAGTGGAATAATTGCCTTTAATAGACTATTAAGTAAACTAGAGGTACAAGATATGTATGGTTAGCCATAGGGATACACACCGTGGTTTTGAGTCATGGCGAATCGCATTTATATGCCAATAACGGTCTACAAAGTTATACAGTTGATAAAATCAATGAGATGCAGAACATAGTTCAGTTGGAGTGATGATCCCCAAGTGGTCATTTCAACATCCTTCGGGCCCATGGGGTCCTCGTCCCATTTATCCATCTTGATGAAGTTTTTGCTTGAGTTATAGGGGGAATGCTAAAAATAAAATAAAAAAAAAAATAAAAGAAATTGTGAATTGATTAATTGGAATATTATGAGTATGTAATATTAATTAATAAGTATGTAGTGTATAATGATATGATTAATTTATATTATTTGTGTGGTTATTAAATTGAGAACTTTTATGTATAAATTATGTAGTGCATCTTTGCATAGGTATGTGTTATTTGTGAGTACGATTGGATGGAAATATGGATTGAGTATTCACCACTAAGCAATTAGCTTAAAACGTTGAATTGTTTTTCTGTGCGTAGGTTCCAAGTAAAAGATGAGTCAAAAGGGATAGAGAATCTACAAGCTACCAGTTAGGGGACTATTTTGTAATATTGTAAAAAAAGTATGAATTATAACTTGGCATGTATATAAATAAAGAGTCGAGAATTTATGTGACTAGTATGTGATTTTGACTTGTAATATTTGTGGAACAAGATAGTACATATTATGTTCATATATGTGATATTATATGATTTTGTTATATTATTGATCATGTTTTGGAATGTAGTTGTGATGGTTGTGAAGATAACTAGGATATTGGAGTTTGGAGTTGATGTATGTAATTTGGAATTGTTTAAGTTTGATTGTGCAAGAAATATAGAAACATGTATAGCCGTTATGTTGGCAAAATTTTTACCAAATGAATGGTAACCAATTAACAAGAATAATTAAATAAATAAATTTTACATCAAAACTATAAGGCCAATTAATAATGTATTAAGGACAATAAGTAAGCCTTTCTTGTAATGCTCAATACTTGGTTCCACATAGTCGGATATAGAGTGTTACAAAGATGAGGGAAATAATTGAAATAAAAGAGTGAAATGAGGAGATAAATGAGAAAATGGTTAAAACGAAAGGGAGGGAATAGGGGTTAAGGAATAGAAAGTGAGATGATAGGAGAGTGAAAAAAAGAAAAGAGAGAAAAATGAATGAATTTATACCTAGATTTAATTTTGTGAAAGGACTGTATTGGGTAATCTACTTTAGGTTTGTTTCTTTTAGTCATTTCACTTATTTGGGTCATTTTCAATATTTACTAAAATAAAAGATTATTTTTAGGGTCCATTTTGCATAAGTTAAATTCAATGATATTAACTTTCAAGTTTTTCTTAATTGAGTCATCATTTGATTTTACATATATATATATATATATAATATTAATTTTTTTTTCAATTAAATCCTCCATAAGACACTTTGTATGGATTTAAACATTTTAAAATTTTACTTAAGTTCTTTTTCATTTATCTGAAATTAACTAATGTATATTTAAAATTTAATTATGAAATATTGTATTATAACTAGTATGTCTTTACACATCTTAATTTAAATATTCAAATAAATTAGTACATTTTAATTTTTACTATATATTTATAACATATTTATTATGTTTGCATATGTTATTAATAAATACATATAATTGATATGTCTAAAAAGTTCAAATTAAATAATTATGTGGTTATTTTTTATTCTCACATGTCTAAAATATTAACTATTTTCTTTGCTCATTGATCGAAAAGTCCGATTAAATTTATAAATAGAAATTTGTGTGTGTCATATTTTGCATATATTCATTACTTAAATTTAACATTCATAATACTACCTGATTTATTGGGATATGTAAGGTGCATTTGTAACACCCCGAAATGTACCCTAGAAGGATTTGTATATTTCTGGGGATTTTGATGATCGAAATCGTGTCATGTGATGGTCGAAGTGATTAAGTAGTTGGAAAAGATATGATCAGAATTAAGAAAAAGGGAGCTAAGGGTATTTTGGTTATTTTGCAAATATGGATTTGATTAAATCGAATAAATAATTACAAGGGCTAATTTATGAAAATGGAGTAATATTAGATAGAATGTATGTGAAATGTGGTGTCAGGTGTGCCGAAAGGACGAATTCGGTATTAGTGCAATAGTGTCGGCAAGTGCAGCCAATTCCGAAAATTGAAAGGTATTAAGTTAGGACTCAATTGAAGGGAGTAAGGAGGTAATTGTGGGCCAATGTAAAATTATATTTATGTATTATGTTAAGGAAGGATTAAAAAGGAGTTAAGGGACCAAAAAGGAGGATTGTCATAAAAAAATCTAGTGAGGGCCAATAGGAAAAGGACATGTGGCATTTGAGATAGGCTTGACTTAATTAAGGTGAGAGAAGTGTGTGTGTGAGAGAGAGAGAGAGCGGATTTTCTGCTCATCCCTTTCCTCCCTCACGTTGCTTTCCTTTCTCTTCTTCTCTTCATCTTCTTCTTCTTCTCACGCCATACTCCCTCTCTCTCATTGCAAGCCCTAAGTTATGTATGATGGGAAGTGCAGCTCAAGTGTTTTAATGAGATATTTGGGATGGAAGGGTAAGTTATGAATCCTAATCTCTGAAATTCCCTCTTTGTTCAATTAAAAATATTGAGTAATATTCTATGTTTTGATGAGGAAATTGGAGTAACAAAACTGAAGAAAGAGTATGGGAGCAAAAAGAGCAACCATTGAAGCTAATGGAGCGAAGGAGTTTGAGGTTTGGGAAATTTATATGTTTTAATGTGAATTTTTATTTATTGATTGTGTCTGGTTGAGTTTCTGTCTTGAAGAGTATTTAGCTTAAATTTTGATGGGTTGTGTTGATGTGGTTGTGTGGTTTGGCTTAGATTTGGAGAATCTGAATTTTCTAGGGAAACTCTGTCCAGATTTCCTTGGACCTTTAGTGCTTATTTTAGCTACAAGTCCGGTTATAGATGTCCAAATGGTATGAGACCAGTTCCATTTCAAAGCTAATTCATATACCTAAAATTTTCTCTGAAGTATCAGAATCTCATTCTGGCTCTAAGATCCTTGAAGTTGGTAAAAACCGGGGTGTCTATGTTTAGATGGGTTCACGGGAGCAGTGTAGGTTTTGTAGCTAATATGCGGAGCTAGAAATGTCCAATTGATCCAAAATTTGTGGAATTTAAAAGATAGCAGCCTAAGGAACATTTGTTAAGAAGGACATTTTGGTCACAAATGAGGTTTAGAGGGTCGTTTAAGTGATACAAAGTCAAATACAGAAAACTATCTCATAAGTCTGTTTTCGTAGGGCAGTTGGGGAAGCTCTCTGTCACGAGCGCGACAGAACCTGTTTGTGGAAGGTTTTTCTTTTCATTTTTAGCCTCATAGTTGGCATGAACCCTTGGCCCTCTTTCCTATTCTTTAGGATGTCTAATTTGTCATGTTTCCCATCCCGAAACACACCCGAACTTCCTCGGAACCTTTCAAGACATATTCATCATATGCTTAAAGTTTGGAAATGAGCAAATAAATGGATATCACTTTGGAATACAATTGTCTAAGGTTATAAATAAGAATATTGACCTCGTTATTGAAAGGTTTAATCAATCAAACACTTCCGAGTATGTTCTTTATAAACCTAATTTATATTATGTTAGGCAATTTGAAGTGGAATTCCATAACTTGCATTTTGAGCTAATAGGATTTTGGGGTTTGGAATCCCAACCCTTCGGAATACATAGGAGGTTTAGAACACTCTTTCAAGTTGAAACCAAAGCGTAGAAGCTTAATCGGATATGAAGGAGAGTGTATTAATTGAACGTTGCTAGTGTTTTGGTGTTTGTTAAGAATAATTGTGGCACGTTTGTGTAAGACCTACAAAAGTTTGTGAGTCTTTAATGATTCAAGACTTGAGGAGATTTATTTATAGTTTAGAATTTGTATGAGATGTTAAGAATGAAGTAAGTGATGGAATTAAGTGTGTCGTAAACCGAAATTGAAATGAACCTTTCGTATCTCAAACGATTTTTAATTTGATTATTTAATGATGGAATGATTCATAATCGACTGAGTAGTTGGGATACTTGTGTTGGAATTCTTGGGTTCTATGCACGAATTTAGGGAAAATAATGTACAAGAAAATTAGTTATGGTCATGACAAAAGTAAGTATGTTTCTATGTGAAGTGTATGCAAGTGAGAGATGAAAGGAGGGTGATGCTTAGCTCTGCCGCGAGCGCGACAGCGTTTATCTGGTTTTATCATGGTCGCGACTCAGGTCGCGAGCGCGATTCCTAGGGTATGGTTTGGCTCTGTCACGAGCGCGACAGAGGCCATTTAACTTTCTGTTGCGATCGTGACAAGGGTCGCAAGCGCGACTCTTTTCTGTACCATGAATAGATGATTGATTGAGCTATTTGACATGAGTTTTGGCTTGTGGTTTACCTGCGACATAGTGTATAATTTAAGATATACTATACCACGCAAGTTATAGTTGTAATAATTTGTGTAGCATGTATTAAAATTAAATATGATTATAATTAAAGGTTATGAATTGTTATATTTATATGAACCATTATTTTATGAACAATTTATGTATCGGATTATTATGCGATTATAATAAAAGTATGTACTTTTGAAAAAGATTTTATATTATGGCATGAGCATTTCTAAAGGAAACAAGTAAGTGTTAGCCTGCATTAGTCGAGTCGTGGATAGTTAAGCATGCCTAATAGAGTTACTGTTGCTGCAGCTATCGAATGATTTTGACCCTGATCAGGTCCCCCGACTGGATCTTCGTGATCCCTTCATACCAAATCTACGCGAAAATATTTTTGGAACAAAATCAAAAGATTATTTAGATACCCTCGGGTATCTATGTGTTATGAGAATAGTGTTAATACCTTCGGGTATCTATGTGTTACTCGTTATCCACCCCTTTGACTCAGCAGGCATTAAATGAATATAAATATTTGAACTGAACAATAAATGTGAATTGATAAAGATATGTGAAGATTTGTGTATGATTACGCACTCAATGAGAATGTGATCACAATGTATATTGTGACTTATATATGGCATGAGTTTGCGCTTCGCGCACCTATGTGTTTTGGATTCTGTAGGATCCTTATGCAAAAGTGCGTTACATCTGTTAATGATACAAAAGCAATGAGACGAATGGAAGTAAGTGATTAAATGAAAGTAATCATTTATATATATATCATGTACTTTTATGCTGGGACATGAAGTTAGATTATCAGTTGTTTACTAATAACTCTATGGTGTGTGAGAATTATTTTAATTTGAGAACGGAATATAGGCTAAATATAATGATATGGGTGACATGAGACATACGAATGAGGAAACATGAGAGGCATGTATTGATTAAGATTGCTATCCTATTTGACCCTATAATTGATTATGATTAAAATATTTTGTTTATGGCCAATTATATGTATTTATTAAATGAGATGTTAAGTTTGTGAAAACCTGTAGTTATATTCAAATGATTTGATTTTAGATATTTATTGTGTGTTGTGACTTGCGGCCATTGTGAATGGTTTCCCATACTATGTGTTTTTCCCCACTAAGCTTTGTGCTTAGCATGGTGGTTTATCCATGCAGGGTTGGAGTTAGTCATGTCGCCGAGGACAATCCACAACAGTTTGGCCACCAAGTCTGTAGTAGTAGTCAGTGTTAGAAAGTATGGTCCGTCCCCGTTGGAAAGATGCCGGAGAGTGCTACCGACGCTCAGTCACATACATATATTCATACATTATCATACATGCATAAATGCGGGATAATTAAAAACTTACCTTGCGGGCAAAAGCTGGTCATGCATTAACTCACACACTCGCAAGCACTAAGTGGAAGCATAAACACAAGCAAATGCACACACACATACACTCTTTCAATCAGCGGAAGCATAAAACAGACGACATAACAGATGAATAACTTAACACATACTGACAACGGCATTTCATCATCCGAATATTATTGTAAGGCCTTTGCATATAACACATTTACAAAAGGTTACAGAATATAAAACCCAAATTACAGAAGCTGATAACAGAAACAATAACTCCTGAATCCTATGTGGCCAACCCTGCAGATGCGCAACTCGAACCGAACCAAACTTGCCACCTGCAAGGAAAAGATCCCATGCCAAGCGATAACGCTTAGTGGGGAAACACACAAGAAAGTAAGTGCAGCCATTCACAATGGTCGCCAAGGCATAACACATGAAAAAGGCATAGGTGGACATTCACAACACAAATGATATTATACTTGCATATAAAAGCCGGGCGTTTAGAGGATCATATCCACATTCATACCGAATCATTCAATAAACAGTGTGCATTTCCACGCAAACTAGTTCACATGTTAATCCATAATGGTTAACAGTATAAAATCACTTTAGTATACTTACTAATTCACATGCTTATAACCACAATTGATTATATTCAAACACAGTCACAATACGGTATATATATGAATAATCGCACACAATAGGCGTGTTTGAGTCACATTTAACCCATTCAGAGATTCATAATCACATTTGAATTCATAACTGATTCGCATGACTGAAATCTTACACATTCGGATATCATATTCTCATATTCATATCAGAAAAAGCAAACCAAAATACCTACTGACTCAAAATAGTGGATAACGAGTATACAGACATCACCTTACGGGTGTGAATCGAGTACAGACATCACCTTAAGGGTGTGAATCGAATATCAATTTCATTTTCACATTCAAAAACATTTTCATTAGGGACCTTAAACAAGATCCAAACACATTAAAGGGTTCGCAAGGAACCAAACGGGGGAGCTGATCAGGGTCCAAACGTCCAAAGGGCTGCAGCTAAAAGACTCTGTTAGGCATGCCTAACTATCCACTAGAGTGATTCTCGCAGGTCTAGCATCATTTAACTCATGTGTCAAATCAAACAGTACATGAATATCATCATACTTAATCCAGAGTATAGTAGACATATAAAGAAATTCATAATATTAGCCATGCATCATACTATTCGTATTACAAAGCATACAATATAATTCCATCAACATGCTTTAGCACTATTCAATATTCTAAAATTTATCAGAGTCAAATATGGAAACATTATCAGGCCAAACACTAACTTAACATTCAAACTTTACTTTTAACGGTTGACCACTCCTTACAAAAATAGGGTAGGTCACGGTCACAACCAGATTGGTTGTCACCGTGACATACCAAAACTCTCGGCAGAATGCAATCTTGGGGTACCTCACGGTGGTAACACATTAGGTTGTCACCGTGACATACCCACTGCCCAAAACAGAATGCTATTCCTCACACTTTATCATATCATTCATACCAACTATTTGTACACTTATATAAATATTTACTTACCCGGTTTGTCGCATTATGGGTCTCTATTAAAAAGAGGAATTCATAAGCTAAAAGCATTAAAGCACATTTACCATTATCATAATATATAATCACTCAAATATCCACATGATGTCACACCCCACAAGTGGCTTATTTGGAAATTGGAAATTTTTAAGTGGACAAATAAGAGCAATTTGGTATTTTATATGAGGAATGTGGATTAATTGCAAGAATTTAATTTAAGTAATTAAAGATTGTAAGTTTAGTGAGTAAAAGGAAATTTGCCTAGGACTAAAAGGTAAAAGAAGAATAAGTGGGTCTATGTTTTTGTGCATGTGTGCCAGGTGGAGAACAGTGTGTGTGCACGTGGTGAGGGAAAGGAAAAGGCTGTGAAAATTAGTTAGTTTGAACCAAGAATGAAAGCTCTCTCTTCTTGGTTTTCCCTCTCACGTAAACCTCACTGTGTTCTTTTCTCCATCTGCTGTTCTTTTTCATTTGCATGTGTGATTTTCCTGCTGTGAAGTGAGTTTGGGTCTGTTAGAAGCTACAGAAGGTAAGTACTGTTAATTTTCGTGAGGTTCTTATTCTCATGTGGGTTTTTAGAGAATCTGTTCTTGGGTTATTGAACTGTGGTTTTAATCTGTTTGCAAGCTCCTGAGGATAAAAGGAAGGAGAAGGGAAAGGGCAAGGTTGTGGATTGAAGAGGATTCAGTGGACTTTTTGAGCTTCATACAGGTTTGGGAGTGTGTCTGTCTTTCTCATTCTTGGATCCAGATTGTAGTTTTGTTGCTAATATATTCATGTGTGTTGAAATACTGGAATGCATGAGATGTGTAGTGTTCTATACATGTTTGCAGTAGGAAAAGAATGGTGATGAATTTGTAGTTGAGATGTTTATACATATAATTGAATGTGGAAATCCTGGGTAGTTCATATTCTGGCATTTGCCTCTGTTTTAGTTGTAAAAGTGTGTTATATGTGTTATAATTGCTGTGATTGTGCTCAGAAGACCTAAAGGTACGTATTTGAATGATTATTGCATGAAAAAGGGTTTTAGACAAAATGGGGATTTGAGTTTTGATTGTACTCTGTTTTCACAATTTACTGGTTTTTCACGTTTTCTGCAAATTCTGGATTCTGAGTGGAGAAGAAGAAGAATTGTGAGAAGAAGGTCACGAGACGTGACTGGTGGTCACGCCGTGACCCCCTTCTCGGTTGAAGGTCACGAGGCGCGAAGCAGCTTCACGCCGTGACTCCTTCTTTGCTGAAGGTCACGTGGCGTGAAGCGGCATCACGCCGTGACTTTCGCCCTTTTCCTGCGCGACTTCTCCCTCTCCTCTCACAGGCGTCACGCGACGTGACTGGTGGTCACGCCGTGACTGCCTGCTGTTCTTCCCTGGCGCTCGCGTGAAGCTGGAGTCACGGCGTGACTGGAGGTCACGACGTGACCAGCCTTCCTTCAGTTGCCTGTTTTCTAAAAGCATGATTTTTAAGTTCTGATTTCAAGGGTTTTACATTACATGACGATTAATTAGTTTTAAAATCTGATTGTATTTTAATAATTGCATAATATTGGGTTTAGTATACATGATTAATAATTAATATACATAATTTACATGTTTATAGTTTATTTAACAGGGACTTTTTCAATATGAGCTATTTGTTCTTATTACTTTCTGTAGTTAATATTTATATGTTTATATGTTTCTGAATTTGATTATTATACAAGTATACATGATTTATAAGCTAGTATTTAATGAAATTCTCATGATTTGATATATGAATTATTGAGTTGTGTCATTTAAGCCTGTATAAGTCATAGTAGTGGATAAGTAAGCGCTTACTTAGGTCTGTGAGTGTGTGCAGCTGCTATATGATAAAACGATATATGCGGGTCCATTTGGATCCTTGTTTCGACCATGTTTGGTCTATATGGAAATAAAGCGAGACCTCGGTCTCTATATGAAAAATACATGTTTGAGACTCATGTCTCTATATGCTTGGGATACTGTGTTCTATCAGTATCCAAATGACCGTATCCACTTCTTAGGTTTATACCAGACTAATCAGGCTACATGTTTATATGTGATGTATATGTTGAGATGTTTATTGACATGATTAAAGGTATATCTTGCACATGAATTCTTGTATATCCTATATCGGTGTAATGTAGAAAAGTATGTTTGTATTTGTTAATTACTTGTATTGTAAATATTTTTAAAGGTGATGAGATACTATATTGTTTATTGTTAGTTTGTTTTGTTCCTCCCCACTAAGCGTTATCGCTTAGCACGGGCTCTTTTCCCGTGCAGGTGGCGAGTGCAGTTCAGAGTCGGATATCTGCAGGTCGGCCACTAGGAGTCTTTTTGGATGAAGTTGTTATATTTTTGAAGTCTTCCGCTGTAATAATTTTTGTATATGGCTTGTAATTAGCAAAATGAATCTTTTGTAAAGGAACAAGTATTCTTTTTGTATATGTATTTGCTTACGAGCCCTTTTTGTAAAACGACAGTGATATGTATATGTATATGTTACAGGTTTTTCTATAAACGATTTAAAAGTTTCTTTACATATTATCTTTTGTTTTATTTTATTAGCATGTATTTGGATTGGTTTATATGTTTGCCCGCGTGGCACTCCGGTATCCTTCCAACGGGGATGGCGGGGTGTTACAGCTTGGTATCAGAGCCCAGGTTTGGTGGTTCTGGGTTATGTTGTGATTGTTTGAGTATAGAGTCGAGTCTATACATGAGAGTCAGTTTTGTATAGTGGCCTAATGCAGATGTCTTTTGTTTTGTAGTGTCTATATGGAGTCGGATCCAAGTGAGTATATGGGCGACACTATGAGCAGTTATAATGTGGGTCCTAGAGAGAATCCAGTTAGAAGAGATGATCCAGTTAGACAGGATAGGTCTGCACCGGAACCTGCACCAGCTGGGGGTGCAAATAGAGGAATTGGTTTGGATCCAGCGTTAGTACAAGGGTTATTACAAGTGGTTGATAGGTTGACTGCACCTAAGGCTCCAACTGAGTTGTTAAGAAAGAGAGGAGCAGAGGATTTTCATGGGACTGCCTTAGATGAATCCGATGTGGCTGAGTTTTGGTTGAAGAGAGTGGACAGGATTTTACAAGAGATTAGATGTCCTGCTGATCAGAGAGCTTCTTGTGCTATATCGTTGCTTCAGGGACCAGCATATGATTGGTGGGAACTTGTGATGAGGAATCCTCAGCGACCAGCTGAGCTGACATGGGATTATTTCAAGCGAGAGTTTGAGCAAAAGTATATAACAAAGGCATACCAAGAAGCGAAGTGGAGAGAGTTCATTAGCTTGAAGCAAAAGGGAATGACTGTCAGTGAGTACGACAAGGAGTTCAATAGGCTGAGTAAGTATGTGCCCGAGCAGTTGTTGACAGATGAGTTCAGATGTAGGCACTTTTTAGAGGGATTGCGTGAGGTATTCAGAGGCCCCTTGTCTGCGATGATTGTCTTGCAGCCAGTTGGGTATTATCAGATTGTGGCTGCAGCAATGAGGTTAGAGGAATCTGAAGAGATCAAGCAGAGAATGGCACAGAAGAGAAGAGCACCAGAAGGGGGAAATGTGGGTGCTAAGAAAGCAAAGGGTACACCAGTTGAGCAAGGATCTAGAGGGAGTGTTCAGATGCCTTCACAGGTTGAGAGTGTAGCCCCACATGGTAGTAAAGGAAATCGAGCACCAGAATGTGAGCACTGTCATAGGTACCATTGGGGTACGTGTCGCAAGATTACCGGCGCTTGTTTCAAGTGTGGAAGCATGGAACATCGATTTGCCTTTTGCCCTAGTCGACAAGAGAACCAGAATCAACAAGAAAGCCGAAAATCCAATGTTATCCAAAGCAATCGTGAAGGAAGTCGAGCTCCGAGAGCACCATCAGAAACAGTGCAGCGACCTGGTGCTACTGAGGATCATAATCAGTATAGAGGTTATGCTATGATTGCTAGAGATGCGACGGGTGCAGCGGGTCCTTCGGGTAAGTGTTTACATGTTCAGTTTTGTCTCGTTTCGGTTTTGATATTTGAGTTGTATTCGATAAGCAAGGAAATTTCGAGGACGAAATTTTCTTAAGGAGGGGTGAGTTGTCACACCCCACAAGTGGCTTATTTGGAAATTGGAAATTTTTAAGTGGACAAATAAGAGCAATTTGGTATTTTATATGAGGAATGTGGATTAATTGCAAGAATTTAATTTAAGTAATTAAAGATTGTAAGTTTAGTGAGTAAAAGGAAATTTGCCTAGGACTAAAAGGTAAAAGAAGAATAAGTGGGTCTGTGTTTTTGTGCATGTGTGCCAGGTGGAGAACAGTGTGTGTGCACGTGGTGAGGGAAAGGAAAAGGCTGTGAAAATTAGTTAGTTTGAACCAAGAATGAAAGCTCTCTCTTCTTGGTTTTCCCTCTCACGTAAACCTCACTGTGTTCTTTTCTCCATCTGCTATTCTTTTTCATTTGCATGTGTGATTTTCCTGCTGTGAAGTGAGTTTGGGTCTGTTAGAAGCTACAGAAGGTAAGTACTGTTAATTTTCGTGAGGTTTTTATTCTCATGTGGGTTTTTAGAGAATCTGTTCTTGGGTTATTGAACTGTGGTTTTAATCTGTTTGCAAGCTCCTGAGGATAAAAGGAAGGAGAAGGGAAAGGGCAAGGTTGTGGATTGAAGAGGATTCAGTGGACTTTTTGAGCTTCATACAGGTTTGGGAGTGTGTCTGTCTTTCTCATTCTTGGATCCAGATTGTAGTTTTGTTGCTAATATATTCATGTGTGTTGAAATACTGGAATGCATGAGATGTGTAGTGTTCTATACATGTTTGCAGTAGGAAAAGAATGGTGATGAATTTGTAGTTGAGATGTTTATACATATAATTGAATGTGGAAATCCTGGGTAGTTCATATTCTGGCATTTGCCTCTATTTTAGTTGTAAAAGTGTGTTATATGTGTTATAATTGCTGTGATTGTGCTCAGAAGACCTAAAGGTACGTATTTGAATGATTATTGCATGAAAAAGGGTTTTAGACAAAATGGGGATTTGAGTTTTGATTGTACTCTGTTTTCACAATTTACTGGTTTTTCACGTTTTCTGCAAATTCTGGATTCTGAGTGGAGAAGAAGAAGAATTGTGAGAAGAAGGTCACGAGACGTGACTGGTGGTCACGCCGTGACCCCCTTCTCGGTTGAAGGTCACGAGGCGCGAAGCAGCTTCACGCCGTGACTCCTTCTTTGCTGAAGGTCACGTGGCGTGAAGCGGCATCACGCCGTGACTTTCGCCCTTTTCCTGCGCGACTTCTCCCTCTCCTCTCACAGGCGTCACGCGACGTGACTGGTGGTCACGCCGTGACTGCCTGTTGTTCTTCCCTGGTACTCGCGTGAAGCTGGAGTCACGGCGTGACTGGAGGTCACGACGTGACCAGCCTTCCTTCAGTTGCCTGTTTTCTAAAAGCATGATTTTTAAGTTCTGATTTCAAGGGTTTTACATTACATGACGATTAATTAGTTTTAAAATCTGATTGTATTTTAATAATTGCATAATATTGGGTTTAGTTTACATGATTAATAATTAATATACATAATTTACATGTTTATAGTTTATTTAACAGGGACTTTTTCAATATGAGCTATTTGTTCTTATTACTTTCTGTAGTTAATATTTATATGTTTATATGTTTCTGAATTTGATTATTATACAAGTATACATGATTTATAAGCTAGTATTTAATAAAATTCTCATGATTTGATATATGAATTATTGAGTTGTGTCATTTAAGCCTGTATAAGTCATAGTAGTGGATAAGTAAGCGCTTACTTAGGTCTGTGAGTGTGTGCAGCTGCTATATGATAAAACGATATATGCGGGTCCATTTGGATCCTTGTTTCGACCATGTTTGGTCTATATGGAAATAAAGCGAGACCTCGGTCTCTATATGAAAAATACATGTTTGAGACTCATGTCTCTATATGCTTGGGATACTGTGTTCTATCAGTATCCAAATGACCGTATCCACTTCTTAGGTTTATACCAGACTAATCAGGCTACATGTTTATATGTGATGTATATGTTGAGATGTTTATTGACATGATTAAAGGTATATCTTGCACATGAATTCTTGTATATCCTATATCGGTGTAATGTAGAAAAGTATGTTTGTATTTGTTAATTACTTGTATTGTAAATATTTTTAAAGGTGATGAGATACTATATTGTATATTGTTAGTTTGTTTTGTTCCTCCCCACTAAGCGTTATCGCTTAGCACGGGCTCTTTTCCCGTGCAGGTGCGAGTGCAGTTCAGAGTCGGATATCTGCAGGTCGGCCACTAGGAGTCTTTTTGGATGAAGTTGTTATATTTTTGAAGTCTTCCGCTGTAATTATTTTTGTATATGGCTTGTAATTAGCAAAATGAATCTTTTGTAAAGGAACAAGTATTCTTTTTGTATATGTATTTGCTTACGAGCCCTTTTTGTAAAACGACAGTGATATGTATATGTATATGTTACAGGTTTTTCTATAAACGATTTAAAAGTTTCTTTACATATTATCTTTTGTTTTATTTTATTAGCATGTATTTGGATTGGTTTATATGTTTGCCCGCGTGGCACTCCGGTATCCTTCCAACGGGGATGGCGGGGTGTTACACATGAACCATAATAGCATCATAGATATCTTGCATACTAATACATTCTAATAATATTTATTATCAATGCATGCATCATATAAAATTTTTTAGGCAATTACTTCAATCACACATTCACTACTCATATCCCATATATATATGTCATTAAGCAAACTCATTTCATGAGTATATAACTTAGATCTTACTTTATACCTATGCATACTTGTTCATATCATACACGTTTTAGAGCAAGAATTTGCCCAAGGTCATCTGTAAACCTTTTAAAGGCATGGAAGTCGTGGTTCTAATGGATCAATAATCATAAGATTTAGAGACCTAATGTCACACCCCAAAATGGCCTTAGTCGGAATTTGCATGCTAAGTCGGATAAGTGAAGGGTATTTCGGTAATTTGTATGTGAGTGAATTTGATGATAAGGACTTAATTGTAAAGTGATTAATTAAATAAGTTAAGTTAAGTGAGGAAAGGTTAGAGTGTGCTTGTTGTGTATGGAAGTAGGGTATAAGTGGATTTTAGGAAATGATTTGGTGTGACTCAAGTGTGGTACCTTGAAGATTTTTATTCGAGAAATGTTTGTATGTGGAGTGAGTATGGTGCAAGGAGTGACTAAGTCAAAGGTGGTTTGTGTGCCCAATGGGAGCTTGCCATGTGGAGAGTTAGGTGGGAGCATTTAGTGTGATTTGGGTTTAGGAAAGAGGAAAAGCAGATTGTTCTTGTTCTTGTTCCCGTTGCCCTCTCTTCCTCTTCATTTTCCATTTTTCTTTTCCTCTACTCCCTGTTTCTTGCTCAATCTTTTGGTTTTGAGTGAGTTGGAGTTAATTTGGTAGAGCTTGGGGAACATGATTGAAGAGGTAAGTGGTTAGGGTTTGGTAATTGATCCTTTGATTTTCTTCTCTTTTTAAGTTTGCTTTTGATTTTGGATCTAGGGTGTGGATTAAGAATAATTTTCTGGGTTTTGGTGTTTGCAAGCTTTGGTAAGCAAGAGGAATTGCAAGGACAAAGGAAAAGATTGGGGATTAAAGCTTGAAAAGAATAGTGGGTTGTGCTTCTTTGAGGTTTGGGAAACTTTATTTTATATGTATAAGAATTTTTGTATATTCATGTATGATATAAGCTTCTTGAGGGTGTTGTTGATGATTTGTGATGATGGTAGTGAGTATTGGTTTAAATTGTTCTTTTGTGTATGTGAATAGGATTTTGGGTGAAAAACTGGATTAGAATATACTGGACCTTCCTTCGGTTATTAAGCTGTTTTGGGAGTTTTAGAACTCCAAATGGTATGAAATTAGTATCTTTAGAAATCTAAGATATATTCCTACAAATGTGTTAGAAATAGGTTTGAGCTAATTGCAACTCTAAGTTGCCCAAAAGTGGTCAAGAAGTAGAGTTATCTTCTTTGGACGGGTTCAAGGAAGCACTGTGGTTGTTTAGATTATATCTGGATCTATAGATGTCCAATTGACCTGGAATTTTTTTCATTTGAAAGTTAACATCCTAGAGAACATTTTTTAAGAAGGAAGTTTTGGCTAATAATGAGGTTTACACATTGTTTTAGGCTGTACAACAATGTGTAGTGCAGCAGTCCTTAGTTTTGCCTTCTGTTTTGCAAATTTTTGGTATGTCACGGTCATAATGAATTTCATTGCTACCGCGACATACCAAAATGCTAGGCAGAATGTTAATTTTTGGACCTCATGGTCATAATGAATTCATTACCACCGTGACCCCTTCTATCTTGACCATTTTAGGTGTTTTTCTTCCCGAATTGAACCCGTATTGCACCAGAACTTTCTAGGATCCATCCGATGTATGTTTAGGACTATTAAATGAGTATAAGAATAGTTATTCCTTGGAAAATAAACATGATTAGGATTAAGATTAATAGCAACCTAATGAAGTGATAATGTGTAATTGTATGTATTAGAATCAAGTCAAGTTTAATGACATTATTGAACATTATAATACTTTAATCTATATAAACGTGTATGATATGAATAAGTATGCATAGGTATGACTTAAGATCTAAGTTAAATACTCATGAAAGACGTCGTATGAAATGAACTTGTTTAATCGTATATATATGTATATATATGGGTTATGAGTAGTGAATGTGTGATTGAAGTAATTGCCTAACAATATTATATGATGCATGCATTGATAATAAATGTTAATAGAATGTATTAGTATGCAAGATATCTATGATGCTATTAAGGTTCATGTGGATATTTGAGTGATTATATATTATGATAATGGTAAATGTGCTTTAATGCTTTTAGCTTATGAATTCCTCCTTTTAATGGAGGTTATAATGCGACAGACCGTGTAAGTAAGTATTTATATTAATGTTCAAATAGTTGGTATGAATGATATGATAAAGTGTGTGTAGAATAATATTTTGTTCTGGGCAGTGGAGATGTCACGGTGACAACCTAATGGGTTACCACCGTGAGTTACCCCAAGTTTACTTTCTGCTGAGAGTTTTGGTATGTCACGGTGACAACCAATCTGGTTGTGACCGTGACCTACCCTGTTTTTATAAAGAATGGTTAGTTGTTAAAAGTAATGTTTGAATATTAAGTTAATGCTTGACATGATAATGTTTCCGTATTTGACTCTGATAAGTTTTAGAACATTGAATAGTGCTAAAGTACGTTGATGGAATTATATTGTATGCTTCGTAATATGAATAATATGATGCATAGTTGATGTTGTGAATTGTTTTAAATGTCTATTATACTCTGGATTAAGTATGATGATATTCATATACTGTCTGATATGACACATGATTTGAATGATGCATGACCTGCGAAAGTCAGTCTAGTGGATAGTTAGGCATGCCTAATAGAGTCTATGTATGTGTAGCTGCAGCGCCCTTTGAACGATTTGGACCCTGATCAGGTCCCCGAATGGTTCCTCGTGAACCCCTTTTATGTGTATGTGTATGGATCTTGTTTAAGGTCCTGTTCAGTGAAATGTTGCTTTCTGAATTGTACCTGTAAGGTACATTATATTATGTGTTCGATTCGTACCCGTAAGGTACCATTCAGTACTCGTTATCCACTATTTTGAGTCAGCAGGTATTTCGGTTGCTCTATCTGATATGAATATGAGAATATGATATCCGAATGTGTAAGATTTTGGTCATGTGAACCAGTTATGAAATCGAATGTGATTATGAATCTCTGATTGGGTTAGATGTAACTCTGACCTGTATATTGTACCTTTGTGGTTATCTGTAAATGGTCTTGTTTATAGTATGTGTATGTGAAGTCGGTCTGTCACATAATATGGACACTACACTTCTGTATAGTAATAAGATAAATTAATATGTATGTGAATGCGAGTCTGAATTACTGAATACTATGGTTGAAGTCTATGTATATAAACGTGAATATGTATTGTTAGTTATTAAGATTAAGTATACCGATTTGTATATTTACGAATGTGATCTTGAACTAACATATGTAACAAATTTAATACGATGCTATATAGCTCCTTATTGTTAGCTATTGTAGTAATTACGGTATGTTATTATGAGTTTACGTTTCATGGCATGATAATTTGTAATAAGTTTACGCAGTGGAAGTGTGGTGTTTTGACATCATCTCTTGGGTTTGGGCTGGATTATAACTTTTGGCATAACAAGAATATGTTTGGATAAATATAATGATTTTGGCATAATAATTGGGTGTGTTAATAATATGAGTGTATGAGTGTGGTTAAGAACATTCGAGTGCATGGCTATATTATACAAGCATGTATATTTATCTGTCAGGATTTTATGTATTCACCTTAGTGTATGTGGTATGCCTTGGCGACCGTTGTGAATGGTCGTCTATATTTTTGTGCTTTTTCCCCACTAAGCGTTATCGCTTAGCACGGGTTCTTTTCCCCGTGCAGGTGGCAGGTTTGCTTTTGTTCGAGTTACGCATCTGCAATGGTCGGCCACATAGGAGCCAGGAGTTTGTGTTTTGTCCATCTTTTGAATTTTGTATTTCTGTATAAAAAGTATATGTAATAATATATATAGATACTTATGTAATATTCTGGGTCATGTAAATATTTATGTAGCGATGTATTGAGAATAACATCTGTTGTATGCTTGTAAGCTTACACAACTGTATGCTTTTGCTTAGTGTATGCGCGTTTGCGATGTATGCATGTCCAAATCTACTCCTCAAGTTTTAAATTCTTCCGTATTTTTGTATGCTTTGTCTCGCTTCTGTCCGGAACACACCTACTCGTACGGCTTCCTACTCCCTTGCGGATGAGTTCGCCTACGTATGGGTTGGGGTGTTACACCTAAAACTCAACTTATGATGAAAACAATATACAGCGGTCAGATGAGGACTGAACAGGATTGCCAAACTCACCATAAAACATCAAATTCAAAGGAATTCCCAACTCATGCATTTCAATACCAACCCTCATATACATTTATCTCAGTCACTAACATGGATTACTAACACAATTACATACATTAATTCATGCATAAACTCATACCCCACACACTCAAATTTCGGGAAATCACACACAATTACACATTCATTATCCAAGAAGAATTAGGGCAGAGACAAATTAAACTCAAATATAGAAATCAAACTCCCAAACCTGGAAATCAAAGATCCAAAATCACTTTTCAAGCTTCAAGCTTCAATCATCAATCCTTTCCTTGCCCTAAAGCTTCCTCTTGTCAACACCAACTTGCACAAACACAAATCCAGTAATTACTCATCCAAACCTTAACTCAAAACCAGAAAACGGAGAAGAAGAAAACCAAAAAATGCAGGAGCCCTAAACCCAAACACATACCTCTTTAATCTTGCTCCAAAACTCAATCAAAATCACCTCTAAGCAAGTACAAACTCCAGCCAAAAGAAAGAAAAGGAAGAAGTGCAGAAAATGAAGAAAGAAGAAGCAAGAAAATATGAGAGGAAGGAGAGAACGTGAATGCAGATTATGTGTTCTCCCTCTCTCTCTTTCTCTTTTCTTCTTTTCCTCAATCAATGCCTAACAACTAAGCCACATGGCAGCCTCCTATTGGATCAATAATTCCCCCTTTGACTTTCATGCTCCAATGTACCATACACCACTCACACACTAAATGATCCCTTAAATCAATGCTTTGAAATATTTGGTAACAAAACACAACACACACAAAATAATTGCTCAAAAATACTTTACATCCTTGGGTACAATACACACACTTCACTAGATTAAACCACCACAAACACCCTACAATCCTACACCACAAGCACACCCAATAATTTCCCTCACTTAACTTATTTAATTAATCACTTTACAATTAAGTCCTTATCATCAAATTCACTCATGCACAAATTACCGCAATACCCTTCACTTATCCGACTTAGCTTGCCAAATCTGACTAAGTTCGATTTGGGGTGTGATAATTAGTATTGTAATAAGTGTTTGAGATGTAATAGGATGTTAATGAAAGTGTAATACCAGTTATATGAACGCCTTTTGTATTTTGTGGATGTTTATATTTTGGAAAAAAAAAATAAAATTATTATGTAGTTTTACGTTTCTTTCTGATTCCTGCATGTTTCGCCTGTAGCATTCCTCACTCATCGTCGCATACTGCCTATGTTACCATACGGTATGCTACACATGGGTAAGGGGTATTGCACTAACACCTTCCTCTATGTGACCAAGCGAGAACCCAATTTTAACGCAAACCTTTACTTTTTCTCCCATTGTACCCATCATTTTAATTGGTGGTGACTATAAAATCATGTTCAGTTAGATCCCTAAAGAAATATCTTTATTATTTTGTCGTAAAAGGTAGGTTGCTATAGCTGGCTTCTCCACTGGAGATTGTTTAGTTCCTTAAGAGGGTTAATTTTTTATGAATGTTTTTATATTTTGTTCATGAATGAATGTACAGGTGACAAATGCACACTATTACTAAGGTCAACTGGATAAGGCCTTGGATAAGGACCGTTGAAAGTTCTCACCCAAGCTATCGTTCAATCAATTTTTGACTAGTAGAGACTTAATAACCCAAATTTTGAGTTTGATAGTTTTATTTTTAGCATGACTTGTGTTAATTTATTTGCATGTAAATTGTTCACATATCACATGAATATTTTTGTATTCAATTCGTCATTGCTTGGTTAATTTTTAGAATTATTACTAATATTTTTGATATTATTTTCTGTCTGAAATTTATTTTCAGTTTCATTATGTGGGCATTCCTGTAACCTCCCGGATGGGTCACCACGCGTAGAAAACTGCGTCGTTTGGTTAGACCTTTCCTATTCCTTCTCTTTGTGTTGTGTTTAATTGTACAATAAATATTTTATTTATGCACGCGTGAGATAAAAAATCACAAAAATATTCTTATAATTAAATTGGAATTTTTTACTAATAAAATTGGGACCAATGTCCCTCCTTTCAGCCAAAGAATGTAAAATGACACAATAAAACGAAGAGTTAAATTTTCTCCAAAAATTGGATCACTCATCCCGGTTTTTCAAACTAGCAATCGAATAACTCTTCGATCCCTATTTAAGTGAGCGTGAAGGAACCAATGTTCCAAACCTAAATGAATGCCCCGATTTATGTATATTTTTCTTATGTTTGACTTTATTTGTTTATTTTAAATTTACATTCATGCATTTTCCCTTTGGGCCCTTGTAATAAATTTTGGGGCAACATTATTTAATTTCCATTTGGGATTGTATTCCATCTCGATTTACATTTTTAATCTTCTTTTATTATGGTTGTATTTCGCGCCAATTTCCCTTGTAATTGTGTGCTTGATGTGTTTACTGCTTTTCTTTATCGCTTTCTTTATTATTTTTCTCTATTGCTTTTGGCTGCTTGTAGTACGCTTTAATTAAATGCATAAATCATGCGAGATAAGAGATAGAATTTAAGGAAATTAAAAACTCATTTATAATTAACCAAAGCATAAATAAGAGTGAAGTTCTGAACTCCAATCTCTGGTCTAGACCGATAAGAGGTTAGAGACCTTTCCTAATTTCTCGTAAAGGTGGCGACTCCAAAATACCTCAAAGGTGCCTAAAGGTGCCGTGAGGCTAGATGATCCTTTCCAATGTTCTATTGGGAAGGAGGCATCCAAGATGTCTCATGGCACCCAAGATCAAAATGACGCGAACCAATCCCTTAAATCTTAAAAGCAGGTTCAAATAAGGGCCCTTGCTAGGTTCGGCGTGCGTCACACCTTAATCCACCTATATATGTGAGAAACGAAGAGAAATTAATAAGGAAAGTTGAAGAACATAAGACATAAAGTAAGTGTAATCTTGATTTTTTGATGATTCGGTGTTAGATTGGGTGTAATTAGTTTGATTACTAGTACTATTTGATGAAATTATTGATGAATCAAGCTAAGTTTCTTCTCCTTAAATTTTATCCATGAAGGGAATTAAGAAGAAAAATAATGAGGAAAAGAGAAAGGAAAGGAGACAGGGTGAAGAAAGGAAGAAGAAAATATATTTTTGGTGAAAAATAGGTTTGTGAATACTTAAACTCATAGTTCAATGCATTATTTGCTCATAAAAGTGTATATTTATGTGTAAATGTGTTTATATGATGGCATTGATGCATGAAACTTGTAATTAAGTTAGCAAAATGTGATATGAAATGATTTAAATAAGGAAAACTTAACAAAAATGTGCAATCATGTTATGGACATAATTGATTAAGATGAAAATGTTTGATGAATTTGATGCATATATATGAAATTGAACATGTATAATGTGTTTAGATCATGCATGAGACCTTATATATGCTTAGAATGACTTGAATACAAATTGAAAATGAAGAACTAGTGTAGGCCAAATTAAGTACATAAGTAAAAATGAGATTTTAGTTGTTAAATTAATGATTAACTAATGTGAAATTCATGAACTAAATGCATGTAAAGGTTAAAAAGAGTATTATGAAATTTTTATAGTGTGTATGAATATTATGATATAATATGGAATTATGGCATATTTGTAAGTTGTGATAAAAATATGCAAGTAACACAAATGTCTTAGGTGAGATTGACTAATAAGATGTGGAATAAGATGACAAATGATTATGTATAATGGACACGATGAATGTGAGATTGAGTAACGAGTTAAAAATGAAAAGTTAAGTGGAATAATTGCCTTTAATAGACTATTAAGTAAACTAGAGGTACAAGATATATATGGTTAGCCATAGGGATACACACCGTGGTTTTGAGTCATGGCGAATCACATTTGTATGCCAATAACGGTCTACAAAGTTATACAGTTGATAAAATCAATGAGATGCAGAACATAGTTCAGTTAGAGTGATGATCCCCAAGTGGTCATTTCAACATCCTTCGGGCCCATGGGGTCCTCGTCCAATTTATCCATCTTAATGAAGTTTTTGCTTGAGTTATAGGGGGAATACTAAAAATAAAATATAAAAAAAATAAAAGAAATTGTGAATTGATTAATTTGAATATTATGCGTATGTAATATTAATTAATAAGTATGTAGTGTATAATGATATGATTAATTTATATTATTTGTGTGGTTATTAAATTGAGAACTTTTATGTATAAATTATGTAGTGCATCTTTGCATAGGTATGTGTTATTTGTGAGTACGATTGGATGGAAATATGGATTGAGTATTCACCACTAAGCAATTAGCTTAAAACGTAGAATTGTTTTTTTGTGCGTAGGTTCCAAGTAAAAGACGAGTCAAAAGGGACAGAGAATCTGCAAGGTACCAGTTAGAGGACTATTTTGTAATATTGTAAAAAAAAGTATGAATTATAACTTGCCATGTATATAAATAAAGAGTCGAGAATTTATGTGACTAGTATGTGATTTTGACTTGTAATATTTGTGGAACAAGATAGTACATATTATGTTCATATATGTGATATTATATGATTTTGTTATATTATTGATCATGTTTTGGAATGTAGTTGTGATGGTTGTGAAGATAACTAGGATATTGGAGTTTGGAGTTGATGTATGTAATTTGGAATTGTTTAAGTTTGATTGTACAAGAAATATAGAAACATGTGTAGCCGTTATGTTGGCAAAATTTTTACCAAATGAATGGTAACCAATTTACAAGAATAATTAAATAAATAAATTTTACATCAAAACTATAAGGCCAATTAATAATGTATTAAGGACAATAAGTAAGCCTTTCTTGTAATGCTCAATACTTGGTTCCACATAGTCGGATATAGAGTGTTACAAAGATGAGGGAAATAATTGAAATAAAAGAGTGAAATGAGGAGATAAATGAGAAAATGGTTAAAACGAAAGGGAGGGAATAGGGGTTAAGGAATAGAAAGTGAGATGATATAAGAAAAGAGAGAAAAATGAATGAATTTATACCTAGATTTAATTTTATGAAAGGACTGTATTGGGTAATCTACTTTAGGTTTGTTTCTTTTAGTCATTTCACTTATTTGGGCCATTTTCAATATTTACTAAAATAAAAGATTATTTTTAGGGTCCATTTTGCATAAGTTAAATTCAATGATATTAACTTTCAAGTTTTTCTTAATTGAGTCATCATTTGATTTTATATATATATATATATATATATATATATATATATATATATATATATATATATATATATAATATTAATTTTTTTTTCAATTAAATCCTCCATAAGACACTTTGTATGGATTTAAACATTTTAAAATTTTACTTAAGTTCTTTTTCATTTATCTGAAATTAACTAATGTATATTTAAAATTTAATTATGAAATATTGTATTATAACTAGTGTGTCTTTACACATCTTAACTTAAATATTCAAATAAATTAGTACATTTTAATTTTTACTATATATTTATAACATATTTATTATGTTTGCATATGTTATTATTAAATACATATAATTGATATGTCTAAACAGTTCAAATTAAATAATTATGTGGTTATTTTTTATTCTCACATGTCTAAAATATTAACTATTTTCTTTGTTCATTGATCGAAAAGTCCGATTGGATTTATAAATAGAAATTTGTGTGTGTCATATTTTGCATATATTCATTACTTAAATTTAACATTCATAATACTACCTGATTTATCGGGATATGTAAGGTGCATTTGTAACACCCCGAAATGTACCCTAGAAGGATTTGTATATTTCTGGGGATTTTGATGATCGAAATTGTGTCATGTGATGGTCGGAGTGATTAAGTAGTAGGAAAAGATATGATCAGAATTAAGAAAAAGGGAGCTAAGGGTATTTTGGTTATTTTGCAAATATGGATTTGATTGAATCGAATAAATAATTACGAGGGCTAATTTATGAAAATGGAGTAATATTAGACATAATGTATGTGAAATGTGGTGTCAGGTGTGCCGAAAGGACGAATTCGGTATTAGTGCAAAAGTGTCGGCAAGTGCAGCCAATTCCGAAAATTGAAAGGTATTAAGTTAGGACTTAATTGAAGGGAGTAAGGTGGTAATTGTGGGCCAATGTAAAATTATATTTATGTATTATGTTAAGGAAAGATTAAAAAGGAGCTAAGGGACCAAAAAGGAGGATTGTCATAAAAAATCTAGTGAGGGCCAATAGGAAAAGGACATGTGGCATTTGAGATAGGCTTGACTTAATTAAGGTGAGAGAAGTGTGTGTGTGTGAGAGAGAGAGAGCGGATTTTCTGCTCATCCCTTTCCTCCCTCATGTTGCTTTCCTTTCTCTTCTTCTCTTCATCTTCTTCTTCTTCTCATGCCATACTCCCTCTCTCTCATTGCAAGCCCTAAGTTATGTGTGATGGGAAGTGCAACTCAAGTGTTTTAATGAGATATTTGGGATGGAAGGGTAAGTTATGAATCCTAATCTCTGACATTTCCTCTTTGTTCAATTAAAAAAATTGAGTAATATTCTATGTTTTGATGAGGAAATTGGAGTAACAAAACTGAAGAAAGAGTATGGGAGCAAAAAGAGCAACCATTGAAGCTAATGGAGCAAAGGAGTTTGAGGTTTGGGAAATTTATATGTTTTAATATGAATTTTTATTTATTGATTGTGTCTGGTTGAGTTTCTGTCTTGAAGAGTATTTAGCTTAAATGTTGATAGGTTGTGTTGATGTGGTTGTGTGGTTTGGCTTAGATTTGGAGAATCTGAATTTTCTGGGGAAACTCTGTCCATATTTCCTTGGACCTTTAGTGCTTGTTTTAGCTACAAGTCCGGTTATAGATGTCCAAATGGTATGAGACCAGTTCCATTTCAAAGCTAATTCATATACCTAAAATTTGCTCTGAAGTATCGGAATCTCATTCTGGCTCTAAGATACTTGAAGTTGGTAAAACCCGGGGTGTCTATGTTTAGATGGGTTCACGGGAGCAGTGTAGGTTGTGTAGCTAATATGCTGAGCTATAAATGTCCAATTAATCCGAAATTTGTGGCATTTAAAAGATAGCAGCCTAAGGAACATTTGTTAAGAATGACATTTTGGTCACAAATGAGGTTTAGAGGGTCGTTTAAGTGATACAAAGTCAAATACAGAAAACTATCTCATAAGTCTGTTTTCGTAGGGCAGTTGGGGAAGCTCTCTATCACGAGCACGACAGAACCTGTTTGTGGAAGGTTTTTCTTTTAATTTTTAGCCTCAAAGTTGGCATGAACCCTTGGCCCTCTTTCCTATTCGTTAGGATGTGTAATTTGTCATGTTTCCCATCCCGAAACACACCCGAACTTCCTCGGAACCTTTTAAGACATATTCATCATATGCTTAAAGTTTGGAAATGAGCAAATAAATGGATATCACTTTGGAATACAATTGTCTAAGGTTATAAATAAGAATATTGACCTCGTTATTGTGAGGTTTAATCAATCAAACACTTCCGAGTATGTTCTTTATAAACCTAATTTATATTATGTTAGGCAATTTGAAGTGGAATTCCATAACTTGCATTTTGAGCTAATAGGATTTTGGGGTTTGGAATCCCAACCCTTCGGAATACATAGGAGGTTTAGAACACTCTTTCAAGTTCAAACCAAAGCGTAGAAGCTTAATCGGATATGAAGGAGAGTGTATTAATTAAACGTTGCTAGTGTTTTTGTGTTTGTTAAGAATAATTGTGGCACGTTTGTGTAAGACCTACAAAAGTTTGTGAGTTTTTAATAATTCAAGACTTGAGGAGATTTATTTATAGTTTAGAATTTGTATGAGATGTTAAGAATGAAGTAAGTGATGGAATTAAGTGTGTCGTAAACCGAAATTGAAATGAACCTTTCGTATCTCAAACGATTTTTAATTTGATTATTTAATGATGGAATGATTTATAATCGACTGAGTAGTTGGGATACTTGTGTTGGAATTCATGGGTTCTATGCACGAATTTAGGGAAAATAATGTTCAAGAAAATTAGTTATGGTCATGACAAAAGTAAGTATGTTTCTATGTGAAGTGTATGCAAGTGAGAGATGAAAGGAGGGTGATGCTTAGCTCCGCCGCGAGCGCGACAGCGTTTATCTGGTTTTATCATGGTCGCGACTCAGGTCGCGAGCACGATTCCTAATGTATGGTTTGGCTCTGTCGCGAGCGCGACAGAGGCCATTTAACTTTCTGTCGCGATTGTGACAAGGGTCGCAAGCGCGACTCTTTTCTGTACCATGAATAGATGATTGATTGAGCTATTTGACATGAGTTTTGGCTTGTGGTGTACCTGCGACATAGTGTATAATTTAAGATATACTATACCATGCAAGTTATAGTTGTAATAATTTGTGGAGCATGTATTAAAATTAAATGTGATTATAATTAAAGGTTATGAATTGTTATATTTATATGATCCATTATTTTATGAACAATTTATGTATCGGATTATTATGCGATTATAATAAAAGTATGTACTTTTGAAAAAGATTTTATATTATGGCATGAGCATTTCTAAAGGAAACAAGTAAGTGTTAGCCTGCATTAGTCGAGTCGTGGATAGTTAAGCATGCCTAATAGAGTTACTGTTGCTACATCTACCGAATGATTTTTACCCTGATCAGGTCCCCCGATTGGATCTTCGTGATCCCTTTATACCAAATCTATGCGAAAATATTTTTAGAACAAAATCAAAAGATTGTTTTGATACCCTCAGGTATCTATGTGTTATGAGAATAGTGTTAATACCTTCGGGTATCTATGTGTTACTCGTTATCCACCCCTTTGACTCAGTAGGCATTAAATGAATATAAATATGTGAACTGAACAATAAATGTGAATTGATAAAGATATGTGAAGATTTGTGTATGATTACGCACTCAATGAGAATGTGATCACAATGTATATTGTGACTTATATATGGCATGAGTTTGCGCTTCGCGCACCTATGTGTTTTGGATTCTGTAGGATCCTTATGCAAAAGTGCGTTACGTCTATTAATGATACAAAAGCAATGAGACGAATGGAAGTAAGTGATTAAATGAAAGTAATCATTTATATATATATCATGTACTTTTATGCTGGGACATGAAGTTAGATTATCAGTTGTTTACTAATAACTCTATGATGTGTGAGAATTATTTTAATTTGAGAACGGAATATAGGCTAAATATAATGATATGGGTGACATGAGACATACGAATGAGGAAACATGAGAGGCATGTATTGATTAAGATTGCTATCCTATTTGACCCTATGATTGATTATGATTAAAATATTTTGTTTATGGCCAATTTTATGTATTTATTAAATGAGATGTTAAGTTTGTGAAAACCTGTAGTTATATTCAGATGATTTTATTTTAGATATTTATTGTGTGTTGCGACTTGCGGCCATTGTGAGTGGTTTCCCATACTATGTGTTTTTCCCCACTAAGCTTTGTGCTTAGCATGGGTGTTTATCCATGCAGGGTTGGAGTTAGTCGTGTCGCCGAGGACAATCCACAACAGTCTGGCCACCAAGTCTGTAGTAGTAGTTAGTGTTAGAAAGTATGGTCCGTCCCCGTTGGAAAGATGCCGGAGAGTGCTACCGACGCTCAGTCACATACATACATTCATACATTATCATACATGCATAAATGCGGGATAATTAAAAACTTACCTTGCGGGCAAAAGCTTGTCATGCATTAACTCACACACTCGCAAGCACTAAGTGGAAGCATAAGCACAAGCACATGCACACACACATACACTCTTTCAATCAGCGGAAGTATAAAACAGACGATATAACAGATGAATAACTTAACACATACGTACAACGGCATTTCATCATCCGAATATTATAGTAAGGCCTTTGCATATAACACATTTACAAAAGGTTACAGAATATAAAAGCCAAATTACAGAAGCTAATAACAGAAACAATAACTCTTGAATCCTATGTGGCCAACCCTGCAGATGCGCGACTCGAACCGAACCAAACTTGCCACCTGCACAGGAAAAGATCCCATGCTAAGCGATAACGCTTAGTGGGGAAACACACAAGAAAGTAAGGGCAGCCATTCACAATGGTCGCCAAGGCATAACACATGAAAAAGGCATAGGTGGACATTCACAACACATATGATATTATATTTGCATATGGAAGCTGGGCGTTTAGAGGATCATATCCACATTCATACTGAATCATTCAATAGACAGTGTGCATTTCCATGCAAACTAGTCCACATGTTAATCCATAATAGTTAACAGTATAAAATCACTTTAGTATACGTACTAATTCACATGCTTATAACCACAATTGATTATATTCAAACACAGTCACAATACGGTATATATATGAATAATCGCACACAATAGGCATGTTTGAGTAACATTTAACCCATTCAGAGATTCATAATCACATTTGAATTCATAACTGATTCGCATGACTGAAATCTTACACATTCGGATATCATATTCTCATATTCATATCAGACAAAGCAAACCAAAATACCTGCTGACTCAAAATAGTGGATAACGAGTATACAGACATCACCTTACGGGTGCGAATCGAGTACAGACATCACCTTACGGGTGCGAATCGAATATCAATTTCATTTTCACATTCAAAAACATTTTCATTAGGGACCTTAAACAAGATCCAAACACATTAAAGGGTTCGCAAGGAACCAAACGGGGGAGCTGATCAGGGTCCAAACGTCCAAAGGGCTGCAGCTAAAAGACTCTATTAGGCATGCCTAACTATCCACTAGACTGATTCTCGTAGGTCTTGCATCATTTAACTCTTGTGTCAAATCAAACAGTACATGAATATCATCATACTTAATCCAGAGTATAGTAGACATATAAAGAAATTCATAATATTAGCCATGCATCATACTATTCGTATTACAAAGCATACAATATAATTCCATCAACATGCTTTAGCACTATTCCATATTCTAAAATTTATCAGAGTCAAATATCGAAACATTATCAGGCCAAACACTAACTTAACATTCAAAATTTACTTTTAACGGTTGACCACTCTTTACAAAAACAGGGTAGGTCACGGTCACAACCAAATTGGTTGTCACCGTGACATACCAAAACTCTCGGCAGAATGCAATCTTGGGGTACCTCACGGTGGTAACCCATTAGGTTGTCACCGTGACATACCCACTGCCCAAAACAGAATGATATTCCTCTCACTTTATCATATCATTCATACCAACTATTTGTACACTTATATAAATACTTACTTACCCGGTTTGTCGCATTATGGGTCTCTATTAAAAAGAGGAATTCATAAGCTAAAAGCATTAAAGCACATTTACCATTATCATAATATATAATCACTCAAATATCCACATGAACCATAATAGCATCATAGATATCTTGCATACTAATACATTCTAATAATATTTATTATCAATGCATGCATCATATAATATTGTTAGGCAATTACTTCAATCACACATTCACTACTCATATCCCATATATATATGTCATTAAGCAAACTCATTTCATGAGTATATACCTTAGATCTTACTTTATACCTATGCATACTTGTTCATATCATACACGTTTATATAGATTGAATTATTATAATGCTCAATAATGTCATTAAACTTGACTTGATTCTAATACATACAATTACACATCATTACTTCATTAGTTTGCTATTAATCTTAATCCTAATCATGTTTATTTTCCAAGTGATAACTATTCTTATACTCATTTAATAGTCCTAAACATACATCGAATGGATCCTAGAAAGTTCTGGTGCAATACGGGTTCAATTCGGGAAGAAAAACACCTAAAATGGTTAAGACAGAAGGGGTCACGGTGGTAATGAATTTGGTTACCACCGTGAGGTCAAAACTAAGCATTCTACCCAGCATTTTCATATGTCACGGTGGTAATAAATTTGGTTACCACCGTGACCTACCAAAAATTTGCAAAACAGAAGCTAGGATTCAGGACTGCTTCACAACTCATTTTCATTCAGCCCAAAGGGACATTTGAAAGAAATTTTTAGGCAAACTTTCCTTCTTAACATTTGTTTCCTATGATGTTAACTTTCAAATGCAATAAATATCAGATCAATTTGACATCTATAGCTTCTGATATGATCTAAACAACCCATAGTGTTCAAGTAACCCGACCAAAACAGAGGCACTACGGTTTTGGTAAATTTCCAGGGTTTTAGAGCGAGAATTTGCCCAAAGTCATCTGTGAACCTTTTAAAGGCATGGAAGTCGTGGTTCTAATGGCTCAATAATCATACAATTTAGAGACCTAAAACTCAACTTATGATGAAAACAATATACGGAGGTCAGATGAGGACTGAACATGATTGCCAAACTCACCATAAAACATCAAATTCAAAGGAATTCCCAACTCATGCATTTCAATACCAACCCTCATATAGATTTATTTCAGTCAATAACATGGATTACTAACACAATTACCTAAATTAATTCACGCATAAACTCATACCCCACACACTCAAATTTCGGGAAATCACACACAATTACACATTCATTATCCAAGAAGAATTAGGGCAGAGACAAATTAAACTCAAATATAGAAATCAAACTCCCAAACCTGGAAATCAAAGATCCAAAATCACTTTTCAAGCTTCAAGCTTCAAGCTTCAATCATCAATCCTTTCCTTGCCCTAAAGCTTCCTCTTGTCAACACCAACTTGCACAAACACAAATCCAGTAATTACTCATCCAAACCTTAACTCAAAACCAGAAAACGGAGAAGAAGAAAACCAAAAAACGCAGGACCCCTAAACCCAAACACATACCTCTTTAATCTTGCTCCAAAACTCAATCAAAATCACCTCTAAGCAAGTACAAACTCCAGCCAAAAGAAAGAAAAGGAAGAAGTGCAGAAAATGAAGAAAGAAGAAGCAAGAAAATGTGAGAGGAAGGAGAGAACGTGAATGCAGATTCTGTGTTCTCCCTCTCTCTCTTTCTCTTTTCTTCTTTTCCCCATTTAATGCCTAACAACTAAGCCACATGGCAGCCTCCTATTGGATCAATAATTCCCCCTTTGACTTTCATGCTCCAATGTACCATACACCACTCACACATTAAATGATCCCTTAAATCAATGCTTTGAAATATTTGGTAACAAAACACAACACACACAAAATAATTGCTCAAAAATACTTTACATCCTTGGGTACAATACACACACTTCACTAGATTAAACCACCACAAACACCCTACAATCCTACACCACAAGCACACCCAATAATTTCCCTTACTTAACTTATTTAATTAATCACTTTACAATTAAGTCCTTATCATCAAATTCACTCATGCACAAATTACCGCAATACCCTTCACTTATCCGATTTAGCTTGCCAAATCCGACTAAGTTCGATTTGGGGTGTGATAATTGGTATTGTAATAAGTGTTTGAGATGTAATACGATGTTAATGAAAGTGTAATACCAGTTATATGAACGCCTTTTGTATTTTGTGGATGTTTATATTTTGGAAAAAAAAATAAAATTATTTTGTAGTTTTACATTTCTTTCTGATTCCTGCATGTTTCGCCTGTAGCATTCCTCACTCATCGTCGCATACTGCCTATGTTACCATACGGTATGCTACACGTGGGTAAGGGGTGTTGCACTAACACCTTCCTATATGTGACCAAGCGAGAACCCAATTTTAACGCAAACCTTTACTTTTTCTCCCATTGCACCCATCATTTTAATTAGTGGTGACTATAAAATCATGTTCAGTTAGATCCCTAAAGAAACATCTTTATTATTTTGTCGTAAAAGGTAGGTTGCTATAGCTGGCTTCTCCACTGGAGATTGTTTAGTTCCTTAAGAGGGTTAATTTTTTATGAATGTTTTTATATTTTGTTTATGAATGAATGTACAGGTGACAAATGCACACTATTACTAAGGTTAACTGGATAAGGCCTTGGATAAGGACCGTTGAAAGTTCTCACCCAAGCTACCGTTCAATCAATTTTTGACTAGTAGAGACTTAATACCCCAAATTTTGAGTTTGGTAATCATAACTTTCAAGTAGTAAATAGTTCATTTTGAGACAAAGTTTGAGGGTAAACTTCAAATAAAGTGAGTTCATCATGGAGGTTATAACCTAGGAAGAAAATTCGAACAACAAACTTATACTAAATGGTACATAGCTAGCTAAAAGATGCAGTTGACCTGGAGTAGTCAACTAACAACATCGATCAAATAGTTGAATTATGAATAATTTCAGCAAAGGTGACTAGATTAGATTGGTATTATTTATGATTAATTGTAAATTAATGATAGATATTATTAAGGCCAACGAATCATAGATTAAGAATTTCTTAAGATCATTAAATAAAAAAAATTAAAATTACACTAAAGGAGAATTTGTATAGGAATATTATGGAAGCTGATAGCATTTTCTAGATGAGGGTGTACTAGCACAAGATGATGATGATGATGATGATGATGATGATGATGATAATGATAATGATAATAATAATAATAATAATAATAATAATAATAATAATAATAATAATAATAATAATAATAATAATAATAATAATAATAATAATAATACGAAAAAAAAGCAGAAGGGGGAAATTTGGAATTGGGGGAAGAAAGAATGAGGGGGTAGATATGGAATCCTCACTAGGCCACCTACACTTCATCGCCGGTGACAACCTGACACTGTTCCCTCACCATAATGGGTAGCCATGCTATCGTCCTCTTCCTTCTATTCAAATTCCTTCCTCCTCACCAACTCTATTTCTTTTTTCTAAAAAAAGAATCGAAAGCTTCTCTTCCATTTATCAGCCACCTATGGCATCGAATGGCGACATGAATAACACTGGAGGACTGCTGAAAGGGAGTCGGTCCTCCTGATTTCCTTCTATCCTTCTTACTCAACAGTAAATGAGAGATTAGAACTAAAAAGCCCAAGATATATCAGCTTTGATTCTTATCAAACAACAGTGCGTTAGCACACATGACCACCGACAGTAGGTCCCTGATGCTCCAAGCTTCACATTGGCAGAAAAAGGTGCATCTTCGATGAAGCTTCAGTGACTGACGACCGACAAAATGTGTTTAATTTTTATAGAAATGAGCTCAAATCTACTAATTATCAACTTGAAAATGGTATGTGCACTATCAAAATTAATTTCCCCTATTTTTTTTAAGTAGAATGTGCATAAGGATTATAATTTGTAAATTAGTGACTTTAAGGATGATTTAAGGCTTGATTTTGGTATTTGGTGTGAAACCGTATATTTTTCCTAAATTTTGTGGGTAATCTACATTATGTTTAAATGTGTATTCTTGAATTGGGCAATAATTTGTTAAATTAAGACGTAATTGCTGTGATAGGATATGGTTAGTTGTTAATTGAGTCTTTAATTTGGTTACATAGGCATAAATTGCCACTTTCCCTTAATTTTGTTGAATATGTGTAAGATTTCATGGTAAGTTCTAGGCAATTGAAGTATATGGGCATAAATTGAGGCTATTTGTGTTGCATCCCTTCCCCGTACATGGAAAACCATGTCATAGTATGATAGGTTCCATGGTACAAGTAAAAGGTGTTACAAAATTAGACCTACAAATCATAACATTTACTCAAATAATCATTTAGTAAAGTCTGAATTATAAAATTTCTTTCAATGCATAAACACTATTCATATAGTGTAAAGCGAAATTCATACTATTTGTACAATATAAAAGTTGCTCAGTTACATACATGTCTTTATATAATTTTAAGATACATAATTATATCAAAAAGATTGTTTTTACAACGCTTAAACCAAAAGACAAGGCCTACATAAAAAATAGCTACTGTGGTTGTGTTGGCCTCAGTGACTATTGAATGTCCTTAGCGTTTCCTCTATCTTCAGTACCTATAGGGATAAATACCTATGCTAAACATATAGCTTAGTGGGAAAAAAGAATGATATGGACGACCACTCACAGTAGTCATCAAAGTTCACACACAAAAGATGTATACATGTAAATAAACATGAATTAGATATATTAATATACCAAATTAGTTAAATGCATTAACACATCCTATATAAGTATATGTCCTTAACATTTGAAAAATAGAGACTCATTATAAAGTTTCCTGCAATTCCTAAGGAAGTGGATAACGGGAATACTGAATAGTGGTGTACGTAGATATAATATTTTTCAATTATCGATCCCTTTTGTTACAGAAGGTGACCCTAAACAAGGCCAACTAGACCCAAACAGGTTCAACATAATAGAATAGAAGCTGCAACAAATAAGGTCCCTATAGGCATGCCTATCTATCCACTACCTAGTTATAAGCAGGCATAATAGTATGTATTTGATTTACAGTTAATTTATCAGCTTACATTTATATATATATGTATATATATACTTTAACACATTGATGTGATATTCTTTTAAATATTTCATGTAAAGGCATGTTTGATAGTACAAAGTGTTACTTAATAACATTTAATATTGTTAAACATACCACATAATTATTCTGGTTTAATTTGCATTTCATTTGACAATAAAAGTCACACTTATATTCTATAAAATAAGAGTCACAAAACGGTCACAAATTCCTGACCACCGTGTGAGTGAGCAGAATTGAATTACTTGGTGTCTAGAATGCTTTCACACGGTGGTCAGGTGCTCTTGCCTGCCATGTGGGAGATCATACGATGGTCAATATTACTTGCCCACCATGTGAAGTGCCAAAAACAAGTTACTACTTATCTAGAATGCTTTCATAGGGTTGTTAGATAGCCTTGACCATCGTGTGAAGTATTAGAGTTTGATTACTGCTCATATTGAATGGCTTCACATGGTGGTTAGGACATCCTGCCCACCGTGAGGATGTCCACACGGTGGGAAAAAAACCTTGACAATCGGATCATCGAATTACCCAGATTTTCAAACCATTTATGTGTTCACATGGAGGTTAGGGTGTCCTAACCACCATGTGACCAGGCTCTTTTTCCAGTTTTCCTAAATCAACTTGTAACCCAACGCACATACTTCATGTAATAATCCTCCAAACTCATTTTCACAAGCATTAAACTCCCCAACAACTTCAATTATATTATCTTAATCAATAATTCTAACAAAATCAGCCTTAAATCCCATTCCAAACTATTAACAACATTTCAATTCATCTCCAAACTACTTAAGATAATACATAGAGAGAGAGAAGAATTTCCCAAACTTCAAAATAGCTTCCTTCCTCTGCACTTTCACTTCGTTTCTTCTTCTTTCTCTTTTCTTTCTCCTTCGGGTGTCTCTCCTTCAAATTTTTCACATCAATTGTTTAATTTATACATGCAACCCATAACGAATAATATAGAGATTTGAGATGGAGAGGAAGAAGAAATCTATCATTTTCTTACCTAATCAAGCTTAAACTACACTTAATTATCAATCTTCCCACTAGAATTCAACTTTAAGCAAGTTTACTTGAATTTTTTGGGTGTAGATAGGAGGGAGAAAGGCTAACTTGGTGACGGAGGCCAGTTGGCTTTCTTCTTCCCCTTGGCAGTCGACCTTCATGGCTTAAATGAAGACTCTTCCAAACTCTAGACTTAAGTATGTGTCCTAATTCGATTGGTGTATATTTTCTTACTTTGCTATTTAATCCCTCTCTTTTATTAATTCATGCATTAACCTCTTGATTTACTCTAATAATACATTAACATATTCATTTATTGAATTTAAGTAATAAAACAAACAAGTTCACCTAAATTATGCAATTTAAGCCTTACATATAAAAATTACCCAGTTATCCTCAAAAATTTAAATACCGGTTAAGTCCTTATCACAATAACTCAATTTTCTCATTTGCCCACAATTGTACCCCAATTAAGTCCAAAATGACTAGGGTATGAATTGGGGCCATACAATTCTCTCCCCCTTAAAGAATTTTATCGTCGAAATTCATAACTTTAGTAAATAATTGCGGATATTGGGCTTGCATTGTCGCTTCGGGTTCCCAGGTTGCTTCTTCCATCCCATGGTATTGCCAATACACCTTTACCAATGAAATTTATTTGCTTCGAAGTTGCCTTATTTCTCTAGCAATGATAGCTTTTGGTTCTTCATCATAAGAAAAGTTTGGTTGCATTAGAATATCTTGGACCAGTAAAATATGAGATTCATCTGAAAGTACCTTTGTAATATTGACACATAAAACACATCATGTAGCTTAGCCAACTCAGGAGGAAGAGCTAAACGGTAAGCTACTGGTCCAATTCTTTCAAGAATTCATAAGGGCCAATGAATCATGGACCAAGCTTTCCTTTCTTTCCAATCCGAAGTATCTTTCTCCACGGAGATATCTTTAACAAAACCTTGTCCCCGACTTATATTCAATGTCCTTCCTTTTTAAGCCAGCATATGATATCTATTGATCACTGGCAGCTTTTAACCGTTGCTGAATAATTCAAACATTCTCTTCGATGTCCTTTACAATATCCAGGCCGACTACTTTATGTTCATCCAGTTCAGTCCAACATACTGAAGTTCTACATTTTCTTCCATACAATGCTTCATAGGGTGCTATGCCAATACTTGATTGATACCTATTGTTATAGGCAAATTCCATTAGTGGAATATACCTATCCCAACTGCTAGGAAAATCTAGCACATCCCCGTAGCATATCCTCTAACACTTGTATTACTCTTTCTGACTTACCATCAGTTTGTGGGTGAAATGTTGTGCTAAAGTGGAGTTACGTACCCATTGATGTCTGCAATTCTTTCCAAAATCTTGAAGTAAATGGTGGATTTTGATTAGATACAATTGATACTGGAACCCTATGTAATTGAAAGATCTCATGAACATATAATTCCACTAATCAGTCCATGGGGCAATCAAGTTGCACCTGTAGAAAATGAGCTGACTTGGTAAGTCACTTCTCCTCTTACTAAGTTACTTCGTAAGGGAGTCAAGTTTGAGTGGTCTGATAGGTGCCAAGCCAGTTTCGAACAGTTGAAGAGAATGTTAGTTGAGGCACCAATTTTGACTCGACCTATTTCAGGTAAGGAGTATGCTTTGTATAGCAATGCTTCGAGAATTGGATTTGGTTGTGTATTGATGCAGGATGGTAAGGTAGTGGCTTATGCTTCAAGGTAGCTAAAGCCGCATGAGCAGAATTACCCAACTCATGATTTGGAATTGGCTGCAGTAGTGTTTGCCTTAGAAATTTGGCGGCATTACTTGTATGGTGAATGCAATCTGGCAATTTATGCCCTACAGAGCCCTCTGTCACGCTCACGAACCTTGTCGCGCTTGCGACAGAGCCTAAACTACATGTTTAATTCCCATTCCTCTTACCTATATTCAAGCACTCACCATATACACCAAACTTAATCCATATCAACATAACACATATACATACACCTCAGCATATTCCGTTTATCAAGAATTATTCATTATTTAGATAGTAATTTAAAAACCATTTTATATACAAAAGATTCAGTTCCTGTCACACTTGAACGGGATATATGGGATGTGGATCCCAAAGACCCACAATACTATAGAGTGACCCCAAAGGACCACTCAATACTATCACTGAATACTTGAGCACTTTATCATTTTATTCACTATGGTAGACCGTCATTGGCCCACTGAAAATAGTCATCATGACTCTAACCATAGTATAGGATTTCTATGGCTAGCCACTATATCCTGAACTAGATGAGCTACCTGTCACTACTAAGAGCAAAAATTCATATCCATTTAATTATTTCTATTAGCTCATTTTCATTCTACTAATTAAATCAATTTAATACTTAAAATATCTTGAATTCGCTTTTAATCATAACATACCGTTGACTCATTGCTAATCATAATACAATTTCAAATAAGATCATTTTCGTTTAATTTCAATAATTCCAATTAAACTATCATACACTTAAAATTCCTTCCATGATAATTTTATAATATTAACCTCCATAATTTAACAAATTACACCAAAACTCATCACAAAATCCATTCGATCAAAGACACCCTTAATACTAAAATTTATATTTTCATTAATTTACACCATAATTTACATGTAAAAGTCATTATTTGGCATGAAACATCAAATATACTTAGGTATACTAAGTGTATTCCATTCGGCCAACAATGAGTTCATTGCTATAAGATTCATTTTTAACTTCCTAAGGCATAATTATCAAGTTAATTTCAATTTAGCATACACAATTCACACAAATCACTCAAAACATAACCTAAAACCATGCATTTTCCAAAGGAAAAACTTCAATTTAGTAACCATAAACCTCATATACTTACTTTAGCTCTAAAAAACCTCTTTTTCCTTGCCCTTTCCTCTTAAACAACTTTCCCCTCTTTTTCTTCTCAATTTATACCCCTCACTTGAAATCCTTCTTATTTTCCTTCACTCTTTCTTCCCCAAATGAAACTTAGAACTTACCAATTAGTCAAAAAGAGGTTAAACTATTGTAGATGTGCTTGGATTTGAGGAATTATTATAGAGAATTGAAGAAAATTTGAGAAGAAAAAGAAGAAGAACATTTGGCCCTAGAGGAGAATGAAGAAAAGAGGAGAAGACAGTGGAAAGTTTTAGGGGAGTCTGCACTTTACAGCTATTTATAGGTGTAGGAGTGGATTGGGCTTGACTCCTACACTTGGCCCAACAATAAGTAAGTCCAATTAAGTTATTAATCCATTTCTGCAATCACAAATTAATTCTCTCACTTCACAACTTCAATTTCACTCAAATTTAATCCTATAATTCATAAAATATTTTAAATAGCTTACACATAAAATTTTATCTCAATCGAAGACCGTTACCCAATCCGATAATTATTTACCCTATTCGATAGCTGACTTTACATTGTCATTAAAATATTAATTTCTTTTTCACTATTTTGCACTTTCTGGACCGTTTGACCTCAAATTTTCTCCTACAGATTCGTCATAACCCATATTTTTTTATGATCAAATAAAATATTTTTCACCCATGGATGAATTTTCACCCCAGGTCCATTGATTGACCTCAGAAAATACTGTTTATGACTAACCCGACTTTCGAGCCATTACAAATCTCTCCTACTAAAAGAAATTTCATCCCCAAAATTTACTTGAGTTGAACAATTGAGTATATTGTTGTCTCATAGCAGCTTCAGGCTCCTACGTAGCTTCCTCAATATTGTGGTGATTCCAAAGTACTTTTACCAGAGGGATCCATTTATTATTGAGTTGCCTGATTTCTTTAGCTATGATCTTCACTGGCTGCTCATCATAAGTCAAGTTAGTCGGAACCTGGATCTCTTCTGGTCTAATCACATGGCTAGGATTTGATCGGTGCCTTCATAGCATCGATACATGAAAGACATTATGGATCTTTTCTAATTCTTATGGCAACTTCAATCGATAAGCTACGTGACCCATTCACTATAAGATCTCATATGGGCTTATGAATATTTGACTTAACTTGCCCTTTTTACTGAATATCAGTACTTTTTTCCATGGAAAAACCTTAAGAAACACATGATCCCCAACTTGAAACTTTATATCTTTTCTCTTTAGGTCCGCGTATGACTTCTATCTATCCATAGCTTTTTTCCATCTGTTCTTGATCACTTGCACTTTCTCTTCAGTTTCCCGGACTAGGTCTAATCCCACTAATTTCTTCTCGCCTAACTCAATCCAGCACAAAGGTGTTTGACATTTTCGTCCAAGCAGGGCTTTGTACGGGGCCATTTTAATACTAGACTGATAATTGTTGTTGTACGTGAATTCTGCCACCGGAAAATACATTTTCCACTTATCCTCAAACTCAAGGGCACAACATCTCAACATGTCCTCAAGTATCTGAACTACCCGCTCTGACTGTCCATCTGTCTAGGGGTGGAAAGTTGCGCTGAAATGAAGTCTTGTCCCCAAAGCTTCTTGTAATATCTTCTAAAACTTGGAGGTGAATCTTGGATCCCTGTCTGTGACAATGGAAGAAGGCACACCATGAAGTCTTACCATTTCACAAATATAAATTTCCACTAATCTACTCAACGGATAATCCCTCCAAACTGGTACGAAGTAAGCAGACTTGGTGAGCTTATCGATGATCACCCAAATAGAATCATGCTTTCTTCTTGAAAGAGGAAGTCCTGACACAAAATCTATAGTCACCCTATCTCACTTCCATTCCGAAATAAAAAGAGGTTGAAGCAATCCGGATGGAACCTGATGCCCAGCTTTCACCTGTTGGTAGATCAAACTCCTACTCACAAATTATGACACCTCACGTTTCATTGTAGGCCACCAATAAGAAATTTTCAAATCTTAATACATCTTAGTATTGCTTGGATGTATTGCATAACTACTGTGGTGATCTTCCATCAATAACTTTTTCTTTAGTTCAGTTTGGTCCGAAACACACAGTCTCTACTTATAATAAAGACCATTTGTACTCAAAGAGTACCCATCATCATTCCCATCTTTCATCTGACTAATCACGAAAGATATGTAACACCCCCATACCCCCGGTAAGGAATATCGGGGCGTCACGCGGACACATACGTATACACATACATATACATCCACTAGCGGAAGCGGTAATAATAAACAATTAGAAATAAGTTGGGCCCAAACAAAATTACTTTTATTATACATGTAAACTGTACATTTTACAAAAAACTTTATACTTATACATGTTCATTTTTCGATTCATATACATATACTTTTAACGATTACATGTAACAACTATACTCTTTATTACATAATGATGTTACTCAAAACATCACCAACTCTACATCTAATTTATACAAAAAGATATAGCAAAACTTCCTAGTGGCCCTTGACCTGCAGATGCACGTTCTCTGATTCAAACCTGTAACCTACACGGAAACAAACATCCGTGCTAAGCGATAACGCTTAGTGGGGATGAAAATAATACAAAGGACTTCTTTCCGAAGTCACACATAAATCACACATTTCATATAACACAATCAAATATCTCATGCATATAACTTTCACACACTTGTATAGGGCATGTAATCAAATATGGCAATCACCATGTATTCACATACATGTAATCATGTACTTCTATATACAATATTTATGTATTTAAACATTACTCTCACGTGTTATGTCATTTATTCAGAGCAATATTTTTCATCATCTCAAGTTCACTACACAGCATTAATACGACAAGCCTGAATTCCTTTCATGGTGGATACGGGTAACTCTGGATACTGTTTACAGTATCTTACATATGGAGAATTAACTCAAACTCTATGGAATACAAAAGGTATTCCGAACTCTGGGCACAATTAAGGCCAACTCTAGCAGCTGCACTCTAGCCCTTTATAAGCATGCTTATCTATCCACTATAACGGTAATCAGGCTCAATAACAACTCATCAACTAGAGAGGCATTTAATTCACATACAGTCTTTATTAATCATGTTCAACAATTAAAAGCATGTAACATTCAAATTTTATTACATATACATATATATCAAGCAAAGCAAGATAAAAGGAAAACACTCTTCAAAACAAGTGAAACAGGGCGAGAAGGGGTTCTCTATCGCGATCGCGAGAGAAGACAGATTGCATAAGGGTTATATACTCTATACCAAATGCATTATATAACTATTCATATCACATGGCATAACATGGTCAACGCTAACTCTTATACCATAGCATTGGTTACATAGATAACTAATCCTATAATCATTTAATAACCCTAAACATGTAGGGTATAAATCACGGAAACATTCCGGGGAGTAAAACATCAAGAAAATATACAATTTAGTTGAGGGGAAAGGCGAGGGGTTGACCCATGCCAACTATGAGCTCAAAACGAAGAAGAAAAAGCTTAAAATGAGTTGTTCTGTCGTGAGGTCGCGACATGTGTCGCGCTCGCGACAGAAGACTCGCCTTTGGTGCCTCACGGCACCACTTTTTACCCTAAACTTGAATCGTAAAAAACACCATCTAGACCACATTTTTAGGCAACATGGTCTCATAACAATTATTCCCTAGGATGTTAACATTCAAATGGGACAATTTTCAGGTCATTTGGACATCCAAAACTTAAGATATGACCTAAATAACCTCTGCTGTTCTAGTGAACCCGCCAGAACAGTGTCACCTACGTTTTAACTAATGTTTGGGATACGTAGAGTCAGAATTAGCTCAAGCACTCTCTTAGATATTTTTAGCTACGGATCTTATGTTTCAGATGCAATTTGAATCAATTCAATGGAAGCCTTGTAACTCTACTTATGTCAAATACAATACACAGAGGTCTGATAACATTCTGAACAGAATTCACCCACAAACACACTTTACACATGAAAGTTGTATGTAGACCATTTAACACACATATAATCACAACATATTCATATACATACACCATAATACACTGTAGCAATCAAAATGAACAAATAAAGATCGCACGCGATCCCTACCTCTAGGAAGCTCGATCTTGTGCTCTCTACTCGATTCCGACCTTCTCCTTGCCTTTATCCACTCTCTTGGCCGTAGCTTAAACCAAAATTACACAAAACACTTGAATCACTCTACTTCTCACTTTAAATCAAAAACAGAAATATGTACATAGAAATAGAAGATCATGCTAGCAAATCAAGTCACTTACCTTCTTAGAAAACCAATCTACTTCTTTACCCAATCTCTTCAAACCAATCCAAATGAATCACTCAAAACAGTGCAAAGAAGAAGAAGAAATGAAAGAAAGGCAAAATAAGGGAAAAGAAAGAAACCAACGTGAACAAGAGGAATGAAGAGGGTAGTTGGTCAATCCATATTCAAATCCATTAATTGGCCAAAAGCATAGCTGTGTTCACTCAAAAGCACAGCTGTGTTTTGCAATCCCTTATCCAACATTAAATCTCCCCATTAAATGCCACTTACCTTATTAATTCCTTCAATTATCTCTTAATCAAATACATATATATCTCTTGCCACTTGTCTCACTCCTACGCAACCATGTGCCAACACCCTACGATGCCACGTGTCAAAAAAATCTCAATTTAGTTGACATACCATGGGAGGGTTCTGTCGTGCCCGCGACGCTTGTCGTGCTCGCGACAGGACTCTCACACCCAACATCTAATCTTTTTTGAACCGAAATTCTATAATTCTTCTAGGGCTATTTCGGGGTGTTACAAGATAAACAATGATCAAGCTTCTGGGCTGCTTTACTTGCTAAAGGAAATCAGGTTTCACTTGCATTTTGGCCAACATTGCTCCATGCTAGGCCATGCTTAACTTGACATTCAAGGTCCTCAAAGCTATATAAACTAATATTAGTTACTTGTATACATTATATACATTTAAGGAAATTTTATAGTTGAGGTAATTTAATTACCTATCATAAATTTCCTACTTAAAGCATCAACCACTACATTCGTCTTTGCTGGGTGTTAGTCAATAAAGCAGTCATAATATTTTATAAGCTCCAAATAGCATTTTTGTCTTAAATTAAGTTCCTTTTAGGTCAACAAGCACTTCAGACTTTTATGATCTGTGTAGATATAGCATGTCTCACCATATAAGTAATGTCTCCAGATCTTTAAAGCAAATACAATGGTTGCGAGCTCAAGATCGTGCGTGGGATAATTCTTCTCATGAGTTTTGAGCTGCCGGGAGGTATATGCAATCACCTTGCCTTCCTACATTTATACACAACCAAAACCAATCCTGGAGGCATCACTATATATCATAAAATATTTACTAGACTCTGGCTGAGTAAACATTGGTGCTTCTATTAACATATTCTTCAATCTCTCAAAGCTTTCTTGGTATTTGTCATTCTAGTCAAACTTCACATGTTTCTATAACAATCAAGTTAATGGTGCTGGAATCATGGGGAAATTCATAAATCTCTTATAGTATCCTGCCAAGTGCAAAAAACTTTTGACTTCTGTAACATTTTTGGGTGTTCTCTAATGTAAAATTGCTTCAATCTTGGTAGGTTCCACTTTGATACCTTCTGCTGATATTACTTGGCCTAGAAAAGATACTTCATTAAGCCAAAAGTCACATTTGGTGAACTTTGCATACAATTCCTTATCTCTCAAAGTCTACAAGATGATTCTAAAGTGCCTATCATGTTCCTCTGGAGTCTTGGAATATACCAAGATATCGTCGATAAAAACCACCACAAACTAGTCCAAGAAAGGATGGAAAACCCGATTCATCAAATCCATGAATGTCATAGGTGCATTAGTAAGTCCAAAAGACATGACCAGAAATTCATAATGGCCGTACCTAGTGCGAAAAGCAGTCTTAGGCACATCGGTCCTCTAACTTTCAACTGATGGTAGCCCAACCTCAAATCGATCTTTGAGAATACACCTGCTCCTTTAAGCTGATCAAATGAATCTTCGATCTGAGGCAGTGGGCACTTGTTCTTGATCGTCACTTTATTCAACTGTCTATAGTCAATGCACAATCTAATTCTTCACAAAAAGAATAGGTGCTCCCTAGGGAGATACACTCGCATGAATCCCTTATCAAGCAACTCCTATAACTAAAGCTTCAATTCTTTTGATTCGGTGGGTGCCATCTGGTACAGAGTAATAGAAATGGGTGCCGTACCTAGAGCCATATCAATAAAGAACTCGACTTCCCTATCAGGAGGTAACCCTGGCAATTCTTCTGGAAAGACATAAGAGAATTCACATACCATAGGTATATCCTCCAATCTAGAACCCTCCTTTTTAGCCTCCATATCATAACACAGGTAAGCGATGCATCCCTTCCTTATAAGCCTTTTTGCAGCTATTGTTGATATAACATTAGAAAGGAAATCTGTTATTTGACCGACGACTATAATCTCCCGATCATCTCACACTTTAAGAGTCACACTTTTCCGTTTACAATCAAAAGTCGCTTGAAGGGCGGATAACCAGTCCATCCCCAGAATAACGCTAAATTCTCGAAAGGGAGTTCAATTAGATTAGCTAGAAAGACATAATCCTGAACACTAATGGGGCAATTCCTATACACCTTATTTAGCACAATGCTATAGCCTAAAGGGTTACTCACTAGAATATCTTGACCTAAACATAAATCTATCAACCCTTTCACCTGTGCAATATTAGAGTTAATGTAAGAATGTGTAGAACCCGGATCAATAAGTACATAAACTAAAGCAGTTAACAATGTAAATTTACCTATGATCACATCTGGTGCATCCTCGTCCTATCTGGCTCTATCTGCACAAGCATGGCCTGTAGCTCGTCCCTGACCCTGAGCTAACTGATCAGGAGGTCTGGTGTAGCTAGATTGGGGGCCGTTCCCCTACCTCTGCCTCTAGTAGCCACTGGTCGTGGCCTCTGTTGTAACAACCCGGTGGTGGCCGACCGGGGGCTATCCCCGGAACATATCCCGTCGGGCCTTCCCAGCGCGTCGTTCACATAGCCACCGAGCTGCACTCACGGTCTTTAAACTTCCCCTTGTGCATTTTTGCCTACCGTGGGATTCGAACCAAGGACCTGGGGATAAGTCCTTAATTCATAGAATACCACTACCATTAGGCTAGAACAGGTCCTTGGTTCGAATCCCACGGAAGGCAAAAATGCACAAGGGGAAGTGTAAAGACCGTGAGTGCAACTCGGTGGCTTTGTGAACGACGCGCTGGGAAGGCCCGACGGGATATGTTCCGGGGATAGCCCCCGGTCGGCCACCACCGGGTTGTTACATCTGTTCTTGTGATGCAGCCGTAAAACCCTTAGCTTAAGGACAATCCTTGACCTGGTTTTCACTTGACCCACACTTAAAACAAGCTTCTGTCAGGTACCTACATTCACTTGGAAGATTTCTGCCACAATGGCCACATGCCTGAACAGTACCTCTTCCCTTGCCTCTAGGTACACTACCAACTGAAGTAGTAAGAGCATGAATACTAGTTGGATTCCTCAAGGTACGATCTGGGGCTGAAAAAGCACGACTCTATGTGGAAGGGGCTCCTTTTGGCTTCTTACTCTGTCCCTCAGCACTACTAGCCTTACTTGGTCTCCTTTTTTGCTAAAATCATGTCTGTCTTTCCACTTTATCAGCCTGAACCAATTCTACCATAGTAGCTATTTTAATCAAGGAATGAATATCTGGATGCTTCAGAGCACCCACAATCTGTCTGATCCTATTATGGAAGCCTCTCTCGAATTTTTGACATAATCTCTCTTCTCTTATCTGTCCCTCATCCAATTAGGCACTCAGGTACTCAAACTCGCGCTAATACTTTGCCACTGTGTTATTACCCTACCTGAGTCTCCAGAATGCATCTTACATAAAAGCTCAATATTCAGACCTAATGTATTTCTTTTCAAACTGAGCAAGAAACAAACCCCAAGTCAAATGATCGATGGGAGTATGCTTCATGACCGCATCCCACCACAAAAAGGTTAGACCTTGCAATAAAGCCACTGTCCCTAGCAATATCTCTTCCAGAGGACTCTGGGTAACTTCAAATTCTCTCTTGACCTTAAAAATCCACTACACAGCCTTGACTGGCATCAAAGGGTCATGCCCATAAAAATCCTCAATCCCAAGTCTCTTTAATTGTTCTAGAACCGACTTCCTTTTTAGTAGAGCTAGAGGCTGCCCTAGAGCTTGAGGCTGTGGCAGTGAATCCTACATAGTCTACAGTCAATGCTCGATATAATCCGCCATCAAAATAAGAAAGTTCGGATGAGGTGGAGTCGATGGTGCCACTGGCGAGGTAGCTTGCAATGGTGGCAACTCATCTTGCCCAACACTAGCAGAAGCTCCACTTTCAGCTTCACAATCTCGACGCCCTTCATCAGAGACCATCACTCACTATAAAAGAAAAAGGAGCAAGCATACAGTAATCTCATAACACTTTTCGTTCACTAATTAACATGTATATGAACTTAATCCATTTCCTGTAACCCCATTTCAATCTCAAAATCGCCTAAACCGTGCTCTGATACCAATAAAATGTAACACCCATACTATCCTCCTACATAACATACGTTATAAGTGCATACAATTACCAAGGAAAGTTTGGATAAATATTTTTATACATCTTTAACAAACAATTCCATCTACTTACATTACTTATGTGAATCTTATCACTTTCCATCGATAACTTAAAACTACCTAAGGTTACTATTTGTCTAGGTATAATTCGGCAGCGTGGCGGCTAATAATATTAATTATCCACCCCGTAAATTCAAACAAAACTCAGGCCATCTGAGGCACAATCATAAAAATGACCCATTCACCAATCCAAACCATCATGATATCCACTAGAATACTTCTACTATTCACAAATAGTTATACATAGTTGCTCATATATAGACGCTAATACATAATTTATAGGAGTTCATTAATACATGTACATATTCCAAAATCTTTGTACAATTAAATTCTTGACTATTCTCTAATTCTTCAGCTCCCAAAACTTTAAAGTGCGCTTGCTCCTCAAAACTTTCAGCTGTACCTACATGCAGTCAATAAAACTACGTACTGAGTATTAAACATGCTCAGTAGTGATTACTAATTCAACAAATTTCCACCAACTACACATTCACACATACACTTGCATAATTATTAATATAATAACAATCGTTATTTTAATTTATCCTTTTTAGTAATACCATTATCCATTTTACACTTAGTTCTTGATCTTAAATAAATTTACAATTTTATCCTTTGATTCACAATATTACCACTTGTAACACCCCAATGGCCCTTAGGAGGACAATGGAGTGCTACGCGACAAACATGATATCACCAAATCTACTAACATACTTAATCAATATTATTATCTTTAGGTGACATTAATCATCTCATTACTATACTATATGATCACTAGCCATTAGCATATGCTAATCTTCACTGAGCCATTCAATGTCACTAGTTCATTATAGCTTACATATTACAATATAATCTACTTACTTATCTTTTACAAAAATTAGAGCTCTATCTATACAATATCATTACAAAACCATTAACCCAAGAAGACAACTTCAAGCTCTAACGGTGGCCTGCAGAAAACTCCCTTCAAAATCCAACTCCAAGCTTTAACCTACATGGGGACAAACACCTGTGCTAAGCGATAACGCTTAGTGGGGATGAAAACAAAACAATACTAATACAAGCATTCACATACAGTTATTTAACAATAACATGTTACAATCAAACAATAAGCACCCATACACTAGTTCAATAATATGTCAATGATTCAATGTTCCATGCCACACAATAGCCATATTCGATAGTTCATATTATACAATAACAAACACTAATATTCACTGGCAGCGGAAGGCTTCGATAGCATACCATAATAGAATATAATACAATGACGATATCACTACACTATGGCACAGCCAACACTACATTAATCATTATAATACAATCTTATTTATACACATAGGTACACAACATTATCAACAAACATAACATAACATGTTATTTATAACTAGCCTGTATCGTACAGAAGTGGATACAGGTGCAATAGATATTAAACACTAGAGACCAATGTCTCAAACACTAGATCATTGGATACCCATCGGTATCAATCACTAGACACCCGTCGGTACCACACTAGCAGCTGCGAATCACTAGCCCTTCATAAGCATGCTTATTTATCCACGACTCGATTACATGCTTAATGGTTTATTCACTCATTATACATTCATTCACATGGCAATATTTATTCACATAATAATGTTCATTCGCATAGTATTACTTAAGTAGGTATATGCGCATCATGTTATTCAAGGTATAATCATTCATACATCATTAACATTCTCATGTAATAATGTACTTGAAATTTCTTTATGCAATTCAATCATAATTCACTTGGTATACATATATGCCCTTCTTAATCTCATATACAAAATATGTATTGGGCGCATGATATAATTCATAGAACATGGAGTAAAAATTCACATTGGAAGATTCTGTCACTGTCGCGCTCGCGACAGTGCAGGGATAACTCTCCTGTCGCACTCGCGATGGTTTTGTGCATTAACTACTATTGCACTTGTGATCTATATCGCGCTCGCGAAGCTAATCTTGCCCCTAAACCCAATATCACACACACTACCACTACCACACGTTTTCACTACTCATGCATATTTTACCTCCTAATTCACATGTTATTTTCAACACATTTAAACCATTATATACACCTTTTGAAATTCAAATATACATTAACATGTTCAATCATTCAAAGGCACCAAAAACATACTTACATTAATCTTTGGCATAATAATAATTTCAACTATCCACTACATATCGATATCACAATTTTCACTTCAATATCCAATTTACACTAAGTCACTATCCAATTCATGGCATTTAGCAATTTAGCACATAGTAAGTAATGTCTCAAACACATCAAAACACATCCATTCAAATACAATCCCTAACCTCTTGGAGCACTCCTTCACCTCACAACTAGGTGACCTTCTCTTTCCCTTTGGCTATCTTACTAGCTTCTCCAACTTTCAACCATATGCATGTACACATATTCAAAACACAACTAACACCTTGAATAGAACTTAAAAGGAAAAGTAGAAGAATGAGATAATCACTTAAGTCAAACTTACCTTGCGAACTATTACTTCTTTCCCTAGCCGATGCAACCCTAGCCTTAGCATGCAATAGAGAAGATGAAAGAATGAAGAGAGGAGGAACAGAAATGGAAGAGAAAACTGGACTAAAGAGAGGAGCAAATGGCAGATTTTCCCACTAACCACACTATTTATTTGCATGCAAAGATGAGGTGTCATCCATGCACAATCACAAAGATAGGTGGCAACTCTAGGTCAAGACACTTGGATTCCCACTAACTTCCATTAACATAATTAATCTCCACTTAACTTAATTAATCTTCCACTTAACTTAATTAACCTTCCACTTGCACTAATTATGCAATACTACCAATTAGTCACTAAATAATTTAATTTCTTTCAATTAGGTCCCTAATTTCTAATTTTAATCATAATATAAATCTGTAAATCCTAGTTAACATTCACTTATTTTCACTAATCAAATTCAATACTACTAGGGTGATTTTTGGGATGTTACACCACTAGTTGATTTTATTCTTGTTAAGTCCTTACTGAAAGTGTCAATTTATTTTCGGACTCTTTATTATCATTAATATTTTCATATCACTTTCAATTATTCGATTTTAATCTTATTTATATCATATCGCCCCTAGTATCAATCCGGTAGAATCTCTGAAATGAATACATGAGATGTGGATCCCAAAGACCCACAACACTATAGAGTGACCTTAAAGGACCACTCAACACTATCACTAAACAATTGAGCACTTTATCACTTTATTCACTATGGTAGATCGTCATTGGCCTACCTGAAAGAGTCGTCATGACTCTAACCGCGGTATAGGATTCCTATGGCTAGCCACTATATCAAGAACTAGATTAGCTACCAGTCACTGCTAAAGGCAAAATTTCATATCCATTTAATTCTTGCCATTAGCTCATTTTAATTCTACTAATTAAATCAATTTAATACTTAAACTATCTTGAGTTTGCTTTTAATCATAACATACTTGTTGACTCATTGCCAATTATAATACAATTTCAAGTAAGATAATTTTCGTTTAATTCCAATAATTCCAATTAAACTATCATACACTTAAAATTCCTTCCATGATCAATCTATAACATTATCCGCCATAATTTAACATATTACATCAAAACTCATCACAAAATAAAATTTTTATTTTCATTCATTTATCATTCAATTCATTAATTTACATCCTAATTTACATGTAAAATTTATTATTTAGCATTAAACATTAAATATACTTAGGTATACTAAGTGTACCATTCAACCAATAAGGAGTTCATCCCTACAAATCCTTTTATCCTAATTTAAACTTTCTAAGATTCATTTTTAACTTCCTAAAGCATAATTATCAAGTTAATTTAAATTTAGCATAGACAAATTCACACACTTCACACAAAATATAACCTAAAACCATGCATTTTTGGAAGGAAAAACTTGAATTTAGTAACCACAAACCTTATATACTTGCTTTAGGACTCAAAAACCTCCTTTTCCTTGCCCTTTCCTCTTAAACAACCTTTCCCTCCTTTTTTTTCTCAATCTATACCCCTCATTTGAAATCCTTAATTTTCTTCACTCTTTCTTCCCCAAATGAAACTTAAAACTTACCAATTAGTCAAAAAGAGGTTAAACTATGGTAGAGGGGCTTGGATTTGAGGAATTATTAGAGAGAACTAAAGAAAATTTGAGAAGAAAAATAAGAAGAACATTTAGCCTTGGAGGAGAATGAAGAAGAGAGGGGAATCTGGTGGATAGTTCTAGGAGAGTTTGCACTTTACAACTTTTTATAGGTGTATGAGTGGATTGGGCTTCACTCTTACACTTGGCCCAACACTAGTTAAGTCCAATTAAGTTATTAATGCATTTATGCAATCACAAATTAATTCTCTCACTTTCCAACTTCAATTTCACTCAAATTTAATCCTATAATTCATAAAATATTTTAATTAGCTTACACATAAAATTTTAATTCAAGCGGAGACCGTTAATCGGTCCGGTAATTATTTACCCTGTTCGATAGCTGACTTTACATTATGATTAAAATATTAATTTATTTATACCACTAGATTTTACTCATTATTAAGAGTGCATCCATATTTTTCGAGTATTTTTTTTACGCCCGTAGCTCAAGATATGGTCTGGTCAATATCAAGTCAAAATGGGTCAAACCAGACTGGAGAAAGCCTTCAGATGCCCCTATGAAGCCACAGAAAGTTTGACTGTCCCTCCCATCGATAGCATGCCCATCTGTCACCCCATAGATGCCCCTCTATCACCACAAATGGCCATCTATTATGGACAGATGCCCCAAGTGCCCCTTTTTTACTATTTTGCACTTTTTAGACCTGTTTGACCTCAAATTTTCTCCTACAGACTTATAATAACCCATATTTTTTGATGATCAAATAAAATATATTTCACCCATGTATCAATTTTTACCTCGGGTCCACTGATTGACCTCAGAAAATATTGTTTATGACTAACCCGACTTTCGGGCCATTACACCAACTCTGCACTCATATTTTGCTTAGGGTTATCAATGGTTTGAGATGGCAATCTTCTTTTGGTTTCCCATCCGCTCATAGAATTTTTTATTTGTCTCATTTGTTTCTCCAAGTTTTGAATGCTAACATTTATCTCTAGTTGAAATTTCTTTGTCTCCTGTTGAATTTGCTTAGTCTCCTATTGGATTTGCTGCATATTAGTGGCCAGTGAATGAACAATAGCATCAATTGACATACCTAGTTTAGGGGCTGTTTAGAAGAGCTATGGTGGTCACGGCTCGAATTGTTGTGGTAAATTTGGATGCCACCCTGGATTATAAATGTTGGAGTATGGATCATAATTTTTAGGGGGCTGCCCAAAGTATCTCCTTAATACATTGACTTATTCCTGTGAATTCTCTTATAAAGTGGGGCACATGTTAGTTGGATGTCCAAAAAATGCAAAAATTTTACATACTTTTGCTTGGGGAGTTCTGCTTGCAGCCAAAGTTTGAACAAGAGAAGTTAAAGTATTGAGCTTATCTTCAATAGAAGACGAATTTACCTTATTTACTCTTTTAGAAGGATTTTGATATCTTCCAAATTATTGGTAAGTGGCAGTCATATTCAAAATTAACTCACAAGCTTATGTTGGGTTTTTGTTATTGAGGATGCCCCCACTTGATGCATCTATCATTTTCCTCTCCATACTTAACATTCCTTCATAGAAATATGGAATAAAGGACAGTTTTGTAATTCTGCATTAGGGGATAGCTTGCACATAACCTTTTAAACCTTTCCTAATGAAGTGTCTGCATATCTTTCTGCCTGATCCCACTTATTTCCCTTTAAATTAAAGAAGCTTGGGAGGTTGAAAAAAAAATTCTAAGAACATTCGCGCCATGTCAGTCCATGTGGTCATTATCCTATATGGTAAATTCAGTAATCAATACTTTGCCGAATTAGCCAATGAAAAAGGAAAGGCCCCTAGCTTCACTTATTCTTTAATAACTCCATGTGGTATCATTGTAACACCCCGCCATCCCCGTTGGAAGGATACCGGAGTGCCACACGGGTAAACACATATAAACATATACATTTACACATGTATAAATAAATAAAAGAAAACCAAAAGAGATTTAAAGAAACTTTTAATCATTTAATCAGAAAATTCCTGTAACATATATATATC